>CM026218.1:23795692-23816738 GCA_014839995.1 Xenentodon cancila
AACCCTATGGGTGTGACGACTGTGGAAAAAGATTTTGCAAAAGCTCAAATCTTAAGAGACACATGGGAGTTCACACGGGGGAAAAGCCGTTTAACTGTAGTCACTGTGGGAAGAAATTTACCCGAAACTCAACTCTCACAGCTCACATGAAGGTCCACACCGTGGAGAAACCGTTCCCGTGTAGCATCTGCGGCAAAGAATTTACTCGACAGGACAGATTAACCAGTCACTATAGAATTCATCAAATAAACCAAATCGTTTTAATAAAATCTGATCTTATTCCAGTAAATCCAGCAGTGCTTTTGTAATCCTGCTGGAAAGCTATCTTTGTGCTTTTTTATGGGGATGATAGAAGCTAAAATCCAGTCTTTTATAAATCGTATCTGCTGTTAGTTTTTCACTGTGAACAGAATTGTGTTTCATTAAAGCCACTCTGTGTAGTAATACCACTTGTAGCCACATGGGGGTGTAAAGACCTACAGTGTTGACAGGAGACACCGACACTACTGTGCTAATGAGTGCGGACGGTCCGGTACATTCCCATGTGTCAACAGTTTTGTGATATGCTGCCCCATGTGTTTAGAAGTTGCTACATAGAGTAGCTCTAAGCTATTATATAATTGTAATTGTAAATTGAAATTTTATGAAGTTTGTGTACATGTAGTCCGGCTACTTACAAACATTAGTTCTGGTAACTTTCATTAATACAAAAATAATGGTTCTTTAGTCCAAACTAGAGCATGAGGAGGAATAATGTAATAAACACATCTGCCAGGTGGGGGCAGCAGCTGTCCATGATGCTGTTAGTACTACTGGAGTCTTATGAGCCAAAGGGTTTTACCAGCAGCAGCATCTGACTTCAGGCCTGTTTCCTTCGTGCAGAGCGCAGCCATGCTGCTCAGCAAGCCGACGGGAACACGCCCACGCTGGAACGCTGGAAGTCAGAAACGGTACATCTTCATCTTCATCATCATCACGGTCCAGTCAGAGTCTGTCCACACAAACTGGTGCTGCTTCAACCTCTGTGGGACACCAGGACCAGACTCATCCTCTCAGCACAAACACCATCCTGTTGACTCTCAGCATTCCCACCTGTACAGAGAAGAAGGAAGAAGAGAGGAGATGAACGAGTGTTTGCAGAGACTCCCTCCATCAGCTGTCAGTCATGATGCAGCTCATCCAGTATGAAGAGCAGCAGGACTTCAGAGGTGTTCAGAGCTGCAGTGGAGCAGCTGTGTGTCCACATCCTGGAAGGCCGTCAGCTGGAAGACACCTTTATTTGTGGACACGTGAACACAAGCACAACGCTGGTCTACAGCAAACATCTGGATCATCTGACTGGCTGACTGATGTCTGTCTTCCTGTCCAATCCTGAAGCCTGTCATCATTCTCCTCTCACAGCTTCACGGAGGAAAGCAGCTGCTGAGAAGCTGCAGATTTATTGGAGAAACTGGATCTTTGCTGTGATATCAACTGGTTTTAGTAGGAAACTGCTGGAAGCAGCAGGACCGACTCCCACATCCACTGACCTGAGAGTCTGCAGGTTGTAGTCTGGACTCTCCACCAGATCAGACAGCTGCTTCACATCTGAATCCTGCAGGTTGAAGTTGAATCTCAGGTCCAGATGTTTGAGATGGGAGGGGTTGGACTTCAGAGCTGAGACCAGAGAAGAACAGCTGATCTCTGACAACCTGCATCTCTTCAAACTGAAAAAAAAAAAAATTATTTCATTTACAAATATACAGTATATACTAAGTGGAAAATTTACAATATATACATATGAGCAAGTTGTTATAGGTGGCACAATATAGAATCTCTTGTGATCATCATCATCATCATTTCACTTTACAGCTAAATTACAATTCAGCATTCAACTTCACGTTCAGTCTGTCCACTTTTGTCTGTCAGACTCTGAGTTTATGAACATTTTTGAACGTATTAGCTGTTAAGTTCATTCATGTTTCTGAAGATGTTTGATTCCAGTTTCAGACACGTCTCTGCTTCTTCATTTGTTCCTGTCTGACACATTCAAATGTTTAGTTTTATGTGATAAATCAGAAGAGGAACTTTCAGAAGAAACAAACTGTTAGTGGACTAAAGCAGTGAAGAAGAAACCAGAGCAGTGAGATGGTCCGTGTGGATCAGTAGAAGATCAGCTGATGTCTGCAGTTTAGTGTCAACACAACCTTCACATCATGTTCATCTGAACACAACTACAACATGGTGTCTGACCTCAGAGTCTCCAGTCGACAGTCTGGACTCTCCAGGAAACCACACAGATGTTTCACTCCTGAATCCTGCAGGTTGTTGTTACTCAGGTCCAGATGTTTGAGATGGGAGGGGTTGGACTTCAGCGCTGAGACCAGAGAAGAACAGCTGATCTCTGACAAACTGCAGTGCTCCAACCTGAATAAAGAATAAAAGATGTGAGCTGAAGCCACCAGGATGCAGGTTGAAACAGTCCAACAGAACCAGTGAAAAAGAGCTTCATTCATATTAGTGACATCATGCTGCTGCTTCAATAAAGACGTAGTGACTTCAGCTCTGAACCTCTGCAGCTCCACCAGTGGATCCATCCATACAAAGTCATGTTGTGCAGACAAATGATTCAAGTTTCAAACAAACTAACATGTCAGGATGAATTCTGGGACAAACATCAACTCCTTCAAGAACAGATGCATGATGGGACAAAAACGTACAAATTTAAACCTTTACAGGGAAACTAGAAGAAAAACTCATCAAAATATGTCAACTAATTGATGCTCCAGGGTTTAATGTGGTTTGTAAAGACAGAAACAGTTTGGATGGAATCTGAATTCAAGTATGAGTCTTTCTACGTAAATATGAAATGAAGGTAACAGTTTATTGAAGCTGAGTTTGTAAAAATGAAACTTGTTCAGATGGTTTTTCCCATAAATGATGAATAAATGAACAAAATCCATCATTTCCATGTTTTTAAGGAGACGTTTCTTCATCAATCAGAACATATTTGTCTGTTTAGGAGTTTTTTCCAACATTTTCTCTGAAAAAGTTGATTGAGTGACGACAGAGTTTCAACACATGTTTCTGATGTTCTTGTTGATGTTTTGTTGCTGATGAAGGAAACTCATCGTCTAGACAGCAGCTTTATTTCACTTTTCTTACTTCTGCACACATTTATTTATATTTAGTTTTACACTGAAAATCAGACAAAGACGTTGTTTGTTGCACCTTATGTCCTGATGTCTCCTGGATGAAATGATCTTAACAGACATGTTAAGGAATAATATTAAAAACACAGAAAAAGATGTTTGAATGTTGAGTTTTATATTTGGTAAACTTGTATTTGTTGAAGTTCAATTTAATGGAAGTCAAAGGAGCCGACGTTGGTTCGACTGCTTTCAGCCACAGTAAGAAGTGATTTAGTAAATGAGCTCTGCAGCTCATATATTGGACGACTTCACGTTCAGTCTGTCCACTTTTGTCTGTCAGACTCTCTGAGTTTATGAACATTTTTGAACGTATTAGCTGTTAAGTTCATCCATGTTTCTGAAGATGTTTGATTCCAGTTTCAGACACGTCTCTGCTTCTTCATTTGTTCCTGTCTGACACATTCAAATGTTTAGTTTTATGTGATAAATCAGAAGAGGAACTTTCAGAAGAAACAAACTGTTAGTGGACTAAAGCAGTGAAGAAGAAACCAGAGCAGTGAGATGGTCAGTGTGGATCAGTAGAAGATCAGCTGATGTCTGCAGTTTAGTGTCGACACAACCTTCACATCATGTTCATCTGAACACAACTACAACATGGTGTCTGACCTCAGAGTCTCCAGTCGACAGTCTGGACTCTCCAGGAAACCACACAGATGTTTCACTCCTGAATCCTGCAGCTGGTTCCAGCTCAGGTCCAGATGTTTGAGATGGGAGGGGTTGGACTTCAGAGCTGAGACCAGAGAAGAACAGCTGATCTCTGACAAACTGCAGTGCTCCAACCTGAATAAAGAAACAAGATGTGAGCTGAAGCCACCAGGATGCAGGTTGAAACAGTCCAACAGAACCAGTGAAAAAGAGCTTCATTCATATTAGTGACATCATGCTGCTGCTTCAATAAAGACGTAGTGACTTCAGCTCTGAACCTCTGCAGCTCCACCAGTGGATCCATCCATACAAAGTCATGTTGTGCAGACAAATGATTCAAGTTTCAAACAAACTAACATGTCAGGATGAATTCTGGACACGTTACCATGGAGATTTGTGGTGTGCAGCAAACCTGGTCTGGACCAGACTCACAAGCAGGACTTCTTCATCCTGCTGCTCCATCTGTTCAGTCAGCTGTCACTCTGATCAATCACTCACTTCAGCAACACTTATTCATCATCTTCTGTGTTGGTGTCCTCATGTTCATCATCATCACTTTACAGATAAACTACAATTCAGCATCATCATCATCATCATCACTTTGATGCTCCATGTAGATGAGAATCAGGAAGGTGATGGACTTTATGAAGGCTGATGTTCATACTGACGTCAGACATTTGATCAATAGTCTGCGTGCGTATGTTTTGTCAGAGTTATGAACATATTATAAATATATTATTACATGATTGCCTTCAGTCGTAATTCTCTGCTGTCTGTATTTACAAGATTGTGGTGCCATTTGTAAGTGAAAGGACCTTTGAGGATTAAGATGTACAGGATGTCGGGGCCAAATGGGCCCATACCATGTCTGTTTCTCCACCTGTTGACATTTGCATACAACATGTCATGTGACTGCCTTGTTTCTCTGTGAATAAAATAAACCGCAGCAAAGAGGAAGTAGGCTTTCCCCCCTTTGCAAAGGTTTGATCAAGACTACTGCCTCTGTGTGGTTCATTCCGATCCTTGAGAAGATTTCAAGGACCCTAACATTTTGGTGCCGTGACCCGGATCTCAACATACCCGTCTGCTGCCAGGAGGAGACGACACGCCGAAGCCGTGCACGGCCAGACGTGGGAGGTGAATTCTTCGCCAGGCCGGCGCTATTAGGTCAAACCTTTTTCTGGCAGCGGCGGATTGACAAGATTCGGACGAAGGAAGAGCGAAACATCAAAGTAAGTTATTGTTCTTAAGCGCTATTGTGTCGGGTCAGGTCCTGTCTAATGAGAAGTCCTGAGGCCAAGAATCAGGGACTGTCTGTTACAAGATTCCATGTCCCGGGCCGAGAGTTATTCGTTGCGACATCCTGCTGAACCCCATGTTTGTGAACTCTCCGTATGGAGTTATGCTGAGCTTCATGGTGAAAATCATGTCCCAAGGCATCCATTACGGGAATCCCATGGCCCAGGATTGTCGCTGATACATTCGGAGCCCGCGGTCGAGAATCGTTGCTGAGAAGTTCTGATTAGGAAAAGGAGGTTGGAATTCCCCTTTTGTTGAGAATACGCTTACTTTGAGAGAAAGGTGTTCCCTAGAATAATAATAATAATAATACTAGAAAAGAGCTCTTGTGGTGTGAATCAGTGTGTTTGAGTGAGTGACTGGTAGGTGAGTTTAAGACCTACATGCGGTTAAAACATGTTATGAAGCAGAGTACTATTTTTGATCATGGTTAATGAACCCAGTAAATCCGCTCAAGGAGAGGTACCGGTCGGTGAGGAAAAATATAAGGCAGAAAGATTTCCGGAAAGTGTTTTTGTTAAAATGGAAAAAGTAAGTGTAATATTGAAAGGCGCTTGAAAGTTGATATGTGGAGAACAGTGGTTGAATAGAAGAAAGAAAGCGGAAGAATTGAAGTGTGTAAAGTTGCAGTTACAAGCTTCATTTGGAAGGACTTTCAGACTATCAGACTTTATGGTCAGACCTCTAACACAGAAAGAGATCCCGAATACAAATTTACTGCCGTCTGAGTGTCTCTGCCTACAGGAAATACCACCGGTGAGACCAGGAGACATCAAAGTCATCAAAGGAGAGAACTGGGCCAATCCACGTTGGGAACGACCATTCCAGGTGTTCCTGACCACACCAACAGCAGGAAAGACCATTCCAGGTGTTCCTGGCCACACCAACAGCAGGAAAGACCATTCCAGGTGTTCCTGACCACACCAACACCAGGAAAGACCATTCCAGGTGTTCCTGACTACACCAACAGCAGGAAAGACCATTCCAGGTGTTCCTGACCACACCAACAGCAGGAAAGACCATTCCAGATGTTCCTGACTACACCAACAGCAGGAAAGACCATTCCAGGTGTTCCTGACTACACCAACAGCAGGAAAGACCATTCCAGGTGTTCCTGACTACATCAACAGCAGGAAAGACCATTCCAGGTGTTCCTGACCCCACCAACAGCAGGAAAGACCATTCCAGGTGTTCCTGACCACACCAACAGCAGGAAAGACCATTCCAGGTGTTCCTGACCACACCAACAGCAGGAAAGACCATTCCAGGTGTTCCTGACCACACCAACAGCAGGAAAGACCATTCTATGTGTTCCTGACCACACCAACAGCAGGAAAGACCATTCCAGGTGTTCCTGACCACACCAACAGCAGGAAAGACCATTCCAGGTGTTCCTGACCACACCAACAGCAGGAAAGACCATTCCAGGTGTTCCTGACTACATCAACAGCAGGAAAGACCATTCCAGGTGTTCCTGACCCCACCAACAGCAGGAAAGACCATTCTATGTGTTCCTGACCACACCAACAGCAGGAAAGACCATTCCAGGTGTTCCTGACCACACCAACAGCAGGAAAGACCATTCCAGGTGTTCCTGACCACACCAACAGCAGGAAAGACCATTCCAGGTATTCCTGACCACACCAACAGCAGGAAAGACCATTCCAGGTATTCCTGACTACACCAACAGCAGTAAAGACCATTCCAGGTGTTCCTGACTACACCAACAGCAGTAAAGACCATTCCAGGTGTTCCTGACTACACCAACAGCAGTAAAGACAATTCCAGGTGTTCCTGACTACACCAACAGCAGGAAAGACCATTCTATGTGTTCCTGACCACACCAACAGCAGGAAAGACCATTCCAGGTGTTCCTGACCACACCAACAGCAGGAAAGACCATTCCAGGTATTCCTGACCACACCAACAGCAGGATAGACCATTCCAGGTGTTCCTGACTACACCAACAGCAGTAAAGACCATTCCAGGTGTTCCTGACTACACCAACAGCAGGAAAGACCATTCTATGTGTTCCTGACCACACCAACAGCAGGAAAGACCATTCCAGGTGTTCCTGACCACACCACCAGCAGGAAAGACCATTCCAGGTGTTCCTGACTACACCAACAGCAGGAAAGACCATTCCAGGTGTTCCTGACTACACCAACAGCAGGAAAGACCATTCCAGGTGTTCCTGACCACACCAACAGCAGTAAAGACCATTCCAGGTGTTCCTGACCACACCAACAGCAGGAAAGATTGCTGAAAGGCGCAGCTGGATACGTCTCAGTCCCTGTAAGTTCAGAGAGTGTTAGAGCCCTAATCCAGGACAGTGGGGAAGTCTGACTACAAAGGGGACACTAGATGTGAAATTCATGATGCATTGAATGACCCGACTGAAATGAAACAATACCTACAAAGCGCCACAGCAGGGGCAACACCAGCCAGTTTTGCTCTTTTCTCATGGTTAACTACTGGTCCCTGGTGGCAGCTGGTGTTAAAGTCTACAACTCCGGTGGTCGCTGTTTTGATCCTTTTCTGTCTGTTCACCACATGTGTAATTCCTTACCTCAGATCTGTGATTGTCAAAGTTACTTCCTTGGCATTAGTACAATCTCACGTCCAACTTATGAAAGTACAAGATAACGACAGAGCGAATTACATTCCTTTTGCTAAAAGAGAATTTGAATATAACATCATTGACAACTATGACAACACTGTTTAAATAACTAGAAAGATTCCTGCAAGATTCCTGATTTTGTTACATTATATAATCAAGTGTTTATATAATCAAGTGTTTTTTAAGATCAATCATGTGATAAAAAGGAGGGAAATGTCAGAGTTATGAACACATTATGAATGTATTATTACATGATTGCCTTCAGTCGTAATTCTCTGCTGTCTGTATTTACAAGATTGTGGTGCCATTTGTAAGTGAAAGGACCATTGAGGATTAAGATGTACAGAATGTCAGGGCCAAATGGGCCCATAGCGAGTCTGTTTCTGTCTGTCAGACTCTCTGAGTTTATGAACATTTTTGAACGTATTAGCTGTTAAGTTCATTCATGTTTCTGAAGATGTTTGATTCCAGTTTCAGACACGTCTCTGCTTCTTCATTTGTTCCTGTCTGACACATTCAAATGTTTAGTTTTATGTGATAAATCAGAAGAGGAACTTTCAGAAGAAACAAACTGTTAGTGGACTAAAGCAGTGAAGAAGAAACCAGAGCAGTGAGATGGTCAGTGTGGATCAGTAGAAGATCAGCTGATGTCTGCAGTTTAGTGTCAACACAACCTTCACATCATGTTCATCTGAACACAACTACAACATGGTGTCTGACCTCAGAGTCTCCAGTCGACAGTCTGGACTCGCCAGGAAACCACACAGATGTTTCACTTCTGAATCCTGCAGGTTGTTGTAACTCAGGTCCAGATGTTTGAGATGGGAGGGGTTGGACTCCAGAGCTGAGACCAGAGAAGAACAGCTGATCTCTGACAACCAGCAGTCCTGCAAGCTGAATAAAGAATAAAAGATGTGAGCTGAAGCCACCAGGATGCAGGTTGAAACAGTCCAACAGAACCAGTGAAAAAGAGCTTCATTCATATTAGTGACATCATGCTGCTGCTTCAATAAAGACGTAGTGACTTCAGCTCTGAACCTCTGCAGCTCCACCAGTGGATCCATCCATACAAAGTCATGTTGTGCAGACAAATGATTCAAGTTTCAAACAAACTAACATGTCAGGATGAATTCTGGTACAAACGTCAACATCTTCAAGAACAGATGCATGATGGGACAAAAACGTACAAATTTAAACCTTTACAGGGAAACCAGAAGAAAAACTCGTCAAAACATGTCAACTAATTGATGCTCCAGGGTTTAATGTGGTTTGTAAAGACAGAAACAGTTTGGATGGAATCTGAATTCAAGTATGAGTCTTTCTACGTAAATATGAAATGAAGGTAACCGTTTATTGAAGCTGAGTTTGTAAAGATGAAACTTGTTCAAATGGTTTTTCCCATAAATGATGAATAAATGAACAATATCCATCATTTCCATGTTTTTAAGGAGACGTTTCTTCATCAATCAGAACATATTTGTCTGTTTAGGAGTTTTTTCCAACATTTTCTCTGAAAAAGTTGATTGAGTGACGACAGAGTTTCAACACATGTTTCTGATGTTCTTGTTGATGTTTTGTTGCTGATGAAGGAAACTCATCGTCTAGACAGCAGCTTTATTTCACTTTTCTTACTTCTGCACACATTTATTTATATTTAGTTTTACACTGACAATCAGACAAAGACGTTGTTTGTTGCACCTTATGTCCTGATGTCACCTGGATGAAATGATCTTAACAGACATGTTAAGGAATAATATTAAAAACACAGGAAAAGATGTTTGAATGTTGAGTTTTATATTTGGTAAACTTGTATTTGTTGAAGTTCAATTTAATGGAAGTCAAAGGAGCCGACGTTGGTTCGACTGCTTTCAGCCACAGTAAGAAGTGATTTAGTAAATGAGCTCTGCAGCTCATATATTGGACGACTTCACGTTCAGTCTTTCCACTTTTGTCTGTCAGACCCTCTGAGTTTATGAACATTTTTGAACGTGTTAGCTGTTAAGTTCATTCATGTTTCTGAAGATGTTTGATTCCAGTTTCAGACACGTCTCTGCTTCTTCATTTGTTCCTGTCTGAAACATTCAAATGTTTAGTTTTATGTGATAAATCAGAAGAGGAACTTTCAGAAGAAACAAACTGTTAGTGGACTAAAGCAGTGAAGAAGAAACCAGAGCAGTGAGATGGTCAGTGTGGATCAGTAGAAGATCAGCTGATGTCTGCAGTTTAGTGTCGACACAACCTTCACATCATGTTCATCTGAACACAACTACAACATGGTGTCTGACCTCAGAGTCTCCAGTCGACAGTCTGGACTCTCCAGGAAACAACACAGATGTTTCACAGCTGAATCCTGCAGGTTTGTGTTGTTACTCAGGTCCAGATGTTTGAGATGGGAGGGGTTGGACTTCAGAGCTGAGACCAGAGAAGAACAGCTGATCTCTGACAACCTGCAGCCCTCCAACCTGAATAAAGAATGAACACGTTAAATTGTAATCAGACATGATTTTTCTTCATGTGAACTGACTTTGTCCTCAAGTTAATATGGTTCTTCACTGGAATTTGTACTTTATAAAAGAAGTTTAAAAGTTCCATTAAATCCATGATATCGGTTCCTGCTAGTTCCTCTGATCTGTTTGAAGAACATCACGTTTGATGAACCTGAGGTCCTCTGGTAGAAGTCTGATCCTAAACTAAGATGAAAACACCAACATACACACCCATCAATCTGATCAATACTGATGGTACAACACTGATTAGAAACTCATTTATCAACAATTATTCACTCCTGAGTGGATCTGTGAGAAACGAGGGGACCTCATACCAAATGTTGAGGATTATGTCATTTATGTAGGATTTCTTTGTTTTTTATTCAATTATTTTAATCAATTTATTAAAACTGAGTTTACACATGTATTATCTTGTAGTTAAAGATTAGAAGAATTTCATAAAAACTGATCAGAGTAATTAAACATCTGTGCAAAACTAAACATCTGATGGTTCTGTTTCATTTGTACTTGAAGGTGAATGTTGATGAACATTTTACAGACGACTGAAGAGGTTTGTGGAAACGTCTTTACCTGAACAATTAATTTTTTTGCTGATTTAAAGCCATTTTTTAATTAAAAACCCACACGGGTCCTTTAAGGACACACTTCATGTCAGAACGACCAGATTAAAATGATGAAATCAAGAAAATCAGATCATGAGTGAAGAATTTGGATGAAGTCAGTCTGTTAAAACTTCAGCAGTTTGAGTCAGTGAACTGACCTCAGAGTCTCCAGTACAAACTGATTTATCTTCATGTCTGATCAAAACAGTTTTTTTTGCTATTTACAGCCTGAGAGGAGTCAGAATAAAACAAAACAACAACAAAAAAAAAAACATAATAAATCAAATCAAACAGTTTGTTCTGAGGGGTTTTCTTTAGATCTTCTTATAACCAGATTGTTCAGATCTTAAGCCAGGACATTAAAAAAAAAAAACAACTAAATATAAGAGACTTTTTTCACATTTGATGTTAAAAAAATATTTTTTAAATGTTTGTGAACTGAATGATGTTGTTAAATCTTTGTAAATGTAGAAACATGTCCAGTGAACTGACCTCAGCGTCTCCAGTCTACAGTTTGGACTCTCCAGTCCACCAGACAGAAGCTTCACTCCTGAATCCTCCAGGGGGTTCTGACTCAGGTCCAGTTCTGTCAGATGGGAGGGGTTGGACTTCAGAGCCGACGCAATGACTTTATAGTGAGTCTTTGAGAGTCCACGACCAACAAATCTGTGATGAGAGAAAATATGATGTCAGTTCTAATAAAATCTGTAACGTAGACAATCGATAAAACACAACTCTTAATCATCCACTCATCTACGAATGTTCGTGTAACAATAAACACTCTTAACAGTAATGCAAACAGGTAAGAACACGGTGCAAACTACACGAGGCGTATCTCCACCCGTCTCCATGACGACTCAGGTGAGCCGAGGGAGGGTTAGTTAGTGGGCAGGAAGACAGTTAAACTCCGACCTGTCCTCCATATCAAACTACATTAACACACACAAAGTGTGCAGGTTCCACCCAAGATAAAACCTACTTTGTCATTCACAAACACTTTCCTTGCAGTCACGGTGAAGTTTAACGTGCACTCGTTTCCCACCTGAATGAACACTGACAGGTACCTCAGTGCCGGTCAAACTTAAGAACCCGAGGACGAACAACACTTCATACTATTTACATACAATCATGACTTTTCTACACAACAATTTGAAATATGAACCTGGTTGAGTTGACTTGAGGTGACCCAGAATAAACAAACACATCTGACTTCAAAAGTTCACATTTTGAAGATAAAAACAATATTTAAGGATTAAACTGTTAATCTACACTAACTGATGTGTTATTGACCACATCTGGACTCACACATCTGGACTCACACATCTGGACTCACACATCTGGACTCACACATCTGGACTCACACATCTGGACTCACACATCTGGACTCACCGAACTTCTCTGCGGTTCCTCATAGCTGAGATCAGTCTCTGTCGAACCCCTTCTGTTGAGTCGTCCTCGTCCACGCCCAACTGAACCAGAACCTCCTCTGAAAAAATAAAAAACAATAACAATAAAGACAAAAACACCAATGAAACTGAAAACTGAATGATGTGACTGTTGTGAGATATTAAACTAAAGTGTGTCCTGTAAGAGGCAGCCCACTAACTTGGAATGAGTTATTAGTAACGGGGCTGTTTGTGCTGTTTAAGATTAAAAATAAACACAGCTGACCTGGTCGGAGCGTCTCAGTTCGACTACATCAGATTTAAAGTCAGTATCAAGTATTGCAGCAGAAGTTTAGCTGCTTATATCAGTTCTGGTATCGACAATCTGCAGACACTTCATTCAAAGTGTCGGCATATCGGATATCAGCAAACACTCAATATTGTACATCCCTGGTATTTACACACAAATGATGAAACAACTTCTTTACCTTCTTCTCTTTTTTTCCTCCTCTTCCTTTTTCTGTATTTGTGACCAACGACTCCAGAAACCAAAACCAGCAGCAGCACACCCGCCACCACTCCAACAATAACTCGAGTCCTTTCTGCAACAGAAAAACACAAGAAGAATTAAAATGAGAGTTTTTGTGTTTGTGGTGTCGGTGGTTTGAACCCGTGTCTCAACAGATCACAGACACATGAACCTTTACACCTGTAAAAGTGTAAAATCTACGTCAGCGACACAACTTACTGCTGCAGCAGACTGATGTCATGCAGACGTTCATATAATCACTTCAACTTTTGACGTTAACACAACCAAACAGGCAGCACTCGTTCCTTTTTAAATACTCAAGTATTCAGACTTTAACTGTCTTACTTTTTGGTATGTGAAGAAAGGTGTATTTCACGTATGTTTCCTCTTCATCGCTGAGTTCACATTTGTATGTTCCTGTCTGGTCTGAAGATAAATCCTTCAGTGTGAGACGTCCTGTCTCTGATACAGACACCACATGCTGCTTCCACCTCTCTGAAGGTATGTGGAAGTGATCATCTCCACTCTGTGTCAGGATGACCTCTTTGTGGTTAAATGTCCAGATGAGGTACGTTATTGGATAATTGGCGGTTGAGCAGGGGATGTTTCTTTTAGTGTCTGATCCACTTATAACAGCTGAAATTACAGTAAACATGACATGAAATGATGAAAAGCCAAAACATCTCCAACTGAAAAGAAAAGTCAACATCAGTTGTACAGGACAAAAGCTTTAGTAGACGACATGAACATCTCATTAATTCTTCATGGCACTGAGAGGCACCACACAAACACTGAAACATCATTTTTACCTGGTTTCATCAAAGTGGATCTCCTGTTGTTTGCTGCAGTGCTGATGGTGCAGATGTAGTCCAGGTCAGTGTCTCCGTCTGAAGGTATCAGAGAGCTGCTGATGCTGTAAAGCTGCTGTTCAGTCTGCTGGACGGTTGCTGTGTTCTGCAGGTTAATGCTGGATGGAGGACTGGTGGTCCAGGTGAGTCCAGGTTCAGGATAGATCCCCTCTGAGCTGCAGATGATTGTATTTTGTACCTTCTCAATGTTGATCTTCTGGACTGGAGCTGGAGGACAAAGATGCAGTTGTTAGTGTTGTTAATGTCTCTGAACGCCTGTTTACTTCAGGCGCTTCAATCTTGGTTGCAAACGTACGTCTCTGGTCTTTCTTTCAAAGTTAAGGTCAAATGTATTTATATGAAAAACAACCACGGTTCAGCAACGCGCTTTTACAGTTAAAATAAAACAACATCCTGTAAATAATCCACATCAAAGTACATAAGTTAAAACACAACTGAAGATAATATAAAAGAACAAGATGTGTAAACGTCAGCTTCAACTGTTGTGGTCCAGAGCTGCCTCTCCTAAGGAGCGTCTACGACAGCAGACCGTAGAGTTCAGCGGGAGACGCGTCGCTCCAGGACGCCCGAGGAGGCGCTCTGGTTGTCATTTGGACTCAGCTGGAGACCGCTGGAGGCCGGTGACACCAGGTCTTATTCATATTGTTTTCTTCTGTTTGGCCATGGCACCATGTGAGGATCTGGACTTCCTGTTGTACTTCAAGTAGTTTTTCTCTCGATTAAGATTTCGCTGTAAATCACGTTTATTGTCTTGTACATAATGCTGTACAAATAAACCTGCCTCGCCTATGAAATGGTTTTACTCAGCAGTGTTACAGGTGTCACGGCTCTCTACCTGTCACCTGTCACCTCTACCTGGCAGAGCAGAAGCTCCGGTTCTTACAAAGGTCACGAACTGTGAGTGGAGTCTGAAAGAGGACGATAAGGGGACAAGGAATAACTGCATTTGCATGGTTTTCATCCATGTTCTTCAAAGCTGAGATCTTCTTTTTCTTTGTTAGAAGAGAAGTCTGGCAGGATGAGATACGTGGAGTTACGGAGATGTGGAGAGAGAACTAGGAGAGTTACGCTCATAAAAAGAAACGCCCCTCCATGGAAACATCGACCCCCCGCAGCGGTTCCTTCGTTTCTCTTTTCTTTTCAGAAAAGTGCGACCGTGACTAATGGACAATGATTCTGGCTCTAAAATCCTGTTGGGAGTCCAGAACGGATTCATGCAAGTTTCCACCATCAACGTCGACGGCGTTTACGTTTCAGGATGAAAGTAAATCTTCTCAGTCACATTTGTGGTGCAGTTGGCGTATCTTTGATTGTGTGATTAAATCTGGAAGAAAACATCCAGGATGTCCCGGTATGATAAATGTTCAACTCACAGAGGTTGTTTAAATACGGCGGTTGCATACTTGTGGTTGGTTACAACCATCACGGCCTTCGTGGTGACGCAGCGGTTCTTGCATCTGGCCCATCAGGTTTGGGGGCCAACTTATGGAGACAGAGGGACTTTTACTCTCGTATAACGAATTCCTTTCTAAATGTAGATTTCCAGTTACCCCCAAAGAATATGCAGTTGTCCTCGATGCTGTGTCGTGAAATATTACCAGGTGTTGAAAGAGCGTGTAGCTGTGCAGACCGCCGACGTGAGCAGAGAAGAATTATTGTTGGGGACATGGACATCACTACAAATAAATGTCCAAACAAATATATAAGGAACCGGATGCATACTAGGACACTGTCCTCCACAAGATCCTTCTGGACTGCAACAAAAAAGGATTTGGGGGCCAGCGTAGCCGAGTCTGCATACAGACAGGATGTGGACAGATGGTCCAGTGGTGCAGTCAGAACCACCTGAAGATGAACCTGCTCAAGACTGGAGATGACGGTGGACTAAGGAGGAAGCCCCACCACCCTCAGCAACAACCCCAGAGACACTTTCAGGTCTGGTCCCGGGATCTGAAGTGGACCACCCACATAGACACTGCTGCAAGAAGGTACAGCAGAGGTTCTAGTTCCTGAGACGGTGCTCTTCCATCACCGTCTGGTCTGGATCGGCCACCGAACAGGACCGGTACAGTCTGCAACCGACAGTAAGGTCTGCAGAGAAAATAATCAGGGTCGAGCTTCCCTCCATCCAGGAGCTGTACCGGTCCAGGCTCAGGAAACGGGCTGGGAACATTTCTGCAGATCCCTCACACCCGGTACACAAACGTCTCAAACTTCTCCTGTCTGGTAGGAGCTACAGATCACTGCAGTCCAAAACCACGTCACAGAGACAGTTTCTTCCTTCAGACCGTCGCTCTGCTGGACCGTCAGCAGTCACAGGGTCTCAGATATTTGTGCAGCATCCTCATATCTGTAAATATTGGTCCTGTCTTGTTTATAGTGCACATATGTACAAATACACGCTGAAGTACTGCGTTACTAGTTGAACAACCACTTTAGCAGCTATATTAACTTTGTTTCAACTATTTTCTGTCTGAGACAAACTCAGTGAGTCCATGAGGTTCCTTTACAATATGCTAATGAGGAAGAACTGCTGAACTGCAACAGCGACAGTAAATATTTATTCTGATTATTGCAAAAAAACAACAGGAGCAACCGACTCAAACATCTGAATCTGCTGAGGTTTTTATTCTTCACGTACCGTTCACATTCAGGTTGATGAAGTTCTCCGTATTTCCAACGCTGGTGCTGACGTCACACTGATATCTGCCCTGGTCCTGGACCTTCACTCCTCTCAGCAGCAGCGAAGCGTTTCCTCTGGAGAGCTGGTCCTCAAACAGGGATGTTCTTCTTCTGAAGCTCTGGTGCTGCTCTCCCAGTTGGTCTTGTTTGTGATAGTAGGAGTGAACCCGGGACTCTGGTTGAGTCTTCTGAATCCAGTGGATGACAACGTCATCATGAACGGTGAAACTGCAGGGTAGGACACAAGTCTTGTTGACCTGACAGGAGACCTCTGTATCTGTAGAAACATCAGATGAAGCTTCAGAAGAAGTGAAACTCAGTGACTTTGAGGAACAAACAGATGTTTTCTTTCTTCATGAAAAATCTGCACATTAGAGAAGCTGATGGAAGAAAAATGACAGGTCATAATTATGAACTTTAACGAAGGTTTTATTTTACCTGCATAAAATATTATGCAGTTATAAACAAAACGACAGAAAATTTCATAAAATCCAGATCTGTGACGTAAAAACAGGTCAAACTGGAACAAATGTGACCCAGAACTTAAAACAGCAACATCAGCAGCATAAATGAAGAGATCAAAACGTTCAAACAACAACAGACAGTCGAAGTGCGTCGTCCTGATCACCAAACATGAACTCAACATTAAATATCAGTGATTTCTGGGAAGATGCTTCTCCTCAGTCCGGTGAGTCCGGACGTCTCTGCTAACTGAAGACACATTTAAAAACACAGAAACAGAAAAACACAGTTGTTATTTGAAGGTTGGACGACTGCAGTTCTTATTCAATGTTTGTCCTAAAATAACTTGAACAGCCTCCAGATGATGTAAACTGCTGCAGTTGTGATGATTACCAGAAGATCATAGTTCATCAACCATCTTCTCGTTGGTGGTTTCCTTTTAAATCCTGAATTAAATTAAACATTTTCTTCTTCCGTACAAAACCTTTGAGAGCCTAGCTCCTTCTGACTTTAAAGACTTAATCCTCCCATATTATTATTATTAACACTTTGATCTCACAGGTTTTCTGAAGAGTTTGACAGCAGTCTGGCAGTTAAAGTTAATTATTCATCCTGAAGGGAAAAAACTACAGTTTTGACTGTTGTAAACATAACTGTCATTGTTTAAGTTATTATCATTATTTTTATTACTTTGCATTTTACATCACTTTTCATTCTAAATTGGACTTGTTAATAAATAAAAAAGCACTGAGCAGTTGACTCGTTTTTGCCACCAAACAGAAGCAAATCTACATTTGAACCTCCCGACAAACAAGCTCCACGTTCACATCTTCACCGCCACCTTGTGGTGAAAACTAAACACAACATCAGTAAACGTCATGACAGATTTCAGGTAAAAACACTTTCACCTTGAAAACCAGGTGAGGCCAGTTCAGCTTTTATGCTCCTCACCTGTGGAACAAACTCCCAGAATGCATCACGGCTGCTGAAACTCAATTTTTTATGTCATAGTTGAAAATGTTTTTTTATTTACTGCTGCATTTCAGTAATCTCCCACAATGCACCTAACTTACGTTTGCCCATCTTTAATTTCTGCTTTTAAACTCTTTTACTTTTTAATACATTTTTATTCTTTTACATAAAACACTTTGAAGCGTCTTGAACATAAAATGTGTTACACACATAAACTCAACTTGCACGTCTTTAACACCACAGAAGCTCCTTTCCTTCAACATAAAGAAAAGTAAATCATTAAATTTGATTCTCGCTCAGAGAGAGGCCACATTAACTCGTCCATCCATCTTCTACACCTGCTTCCTCCAACTCAGGACTCTTTGGCTCAGAGGCAGGACCACATCCTGAACAGGTCTCCAGTCCATCACAGGGCCATGTCAGACAAATAACCACACACACACCTAAGATCAATTTAGGATCACTGATTCACCTAAAATACATGTTTTTGGACTGTGGGAGGAATCTGGAGAAAACCTACACAAACACGTGGAGAACCAGGAACGTTCTTGCTCTGAGGCAACGCTACTAATCACTAAGCCAGTGCACGTTCTTCTTGAATTAAATAAACCTGATGGGATCACATCACCCAGAACCTCCTCAGCTGGTTTCTCCACTCAGTTTTTGGACCACCTTCATTTTCAAACCTTCATTTTGATCTCAGCTATGAGAAGATGAACTTCTTCAACGTTCACCAACCACTGTTCTGCTGATCAGGTCGTTCCTCCGACGGCCTGACATGAGACCTTCTGACACCACCTACAGGAACGTGGTCATTCCTTCAACATTAACTCCAGGTCCTTATTTTTCTACTCTTTGTCATGTGTGCTCTCTCTTTCACTTTCTTTTTCTATTTTTTTGCTTCATTGTTTGTGCTTCAGCTCAAATCCCTGATTTATCAAACGTACAAGAACAGCTGAGTTTTAACTTGTTGTTTCAACAACTGCTCAAATATTAAAAAAAAACACTGTTATAAGTTTTATAATTCAGATAAACTGTTAACTAAATCATATTTGAACAGAGAAGCAGGATAAAGCAGGTTTAGTCACAAAGAGAAAAAAACAGCAACAAAAGGAAAAAGCTGAAATGAGTCTGGATCAGAATAAATCACTCAAAACATTCAATAGTAACAGTTTTAGTCCAGTTTTGAGACTCGCTGACGGATCCAGACTCAACAGTCTTCCAATTATAAACTGCTATATTCTAGATGTGATGACATTTTAGTGTCGATTCAGAGATGTTACATCTGTCTTTGCATCTGGATTATTTATCCAAAATTCTGTCTCTTTTATTAATAACATCAAAAGTATTGTTCTCACCTCCTAAAGTCTTCAAATAAAAATGCTTGAATTTACATAAAAAATAGTTTAAGAAAACAGGTTAAAGTACAGCATTTGGGAGTTAAAATACTGGAATTACTCTGTTAAACAGTTTGTATTTCTGTGTCGGATTGTTAAAATTAAAGCTCCATTAACCGGACACTTCCTATTAATTTTACTTTATTAAAAAATCCCCCACTTCAGCATGGAGATATAGATATAAGATATAATCTATATTTTTTGAACGTGTGTGTATGTATGTAATGTTTTTGACCTTTTACCAGATCTGAATGTTTTAATTTATATCGGAAACTAGTTTTTATGTTGGTTTCCTTCAAAAGAATAAATAATGTATACTTGTGATTTTCTAATCAGTCTTTTATTTTTGTTGACCCAATTATATAAGCACGTTTGTATCGATATTTTCCAACTAAAAATTAGAATAATTTATCTTTACGTTTAAGAAAATCAAAGCGACATGAATATCTGACATTTGAAGATTAACATCGTTCTTTGCCATCTTTATCTCCCTAAAAACAAATAAAAATATATATTATAGTATTCTTTTTGTTAGTAATGTTCTTTTTGTAACTTGCATTGTTACGTTTTATCCCTCTGCTGTTGCTCGGTCGTTTAAAATAACCCACAAACATGTTTTTCCTGCGTTGTCTTGTCCTACAAAGTTGTATTTTGGACTTTGATTCCGATCTGGAGAAGCTTCTTCCTCCTGCTGTCGACGGCTGAAGAATCGCGTCACTAAACGTAAAACGTTCACAGCCCCGTCGGTTAACTACAAGTAGCCTCGATTTATGGATTTAATGAACCAAAACGGGTGTTTACCCGAGTTTTATATCCATACTGGCGATAGTTGGATATGAGGCGGTTTTATACGTTAGTCCTTTAAAGATGTCAGTTAACCGCATACTCACCTTCTTTGGAGAAAACCGAGGAGCACAAAAACAGACCATAAAACATCAAATTGATGATCCTGTTCATGTTCTTCATCTCCCCGCTTCAGCTGGACGGTTTTTTATGTACAAAAACATGTCTGATCATTTCCTGCTCGATTAGTAAGTTCACATTCAGGAAAGACAGGTTTTTATTTTCTCTTTTGTTAACGTTATTAATCTTTATAACTTCACAACAGATCAGGGAGCAAAAAGAAAGCTTAGGACCAGAATGAAGAATGTAAAACATCCCAAAGAAGTTCTGAGTAAAGATAAACAAATATATAAAAACTATTTGAGAGTAAATACTCGTCCTGGGTTTATCATCTATTTAGATAAGAAGTTTGCACTTAAAAAATATTTTTTTAATTATTTATGATTATTTGTTATGTGTGTGTGTGTGTGTGTGTGTGTGTGTGTGTGTGTGTGTGTGTGTGTGTGTGTGTGTGTGTGTGTATAAAAACTAACAGTCACGCTCGTACAAACGGCACATTTAGTTTCCTACAGACATAAACATCATCTCTGATACATCAGCATGCTGATGCGTGTAAAGAGTGAGTTTAACAGGTTGTAAGAGTTTGTGTGTAAGATTGTGTGTTTGAGGGAGGACAAAGACCTGAAGTGGACTCAGTTGACCACAACTGCAGCTCATCACTTTTGTGTTTCTGAACCTGAAACATGAACTTTGTGATATCTGACATAATACAAATATTATATTAATATTAATGTAATTGCTGCAACTGCTACCTCAACCATGAGCTGCCTTAACTCTTGATAGTGGATATTTAAGTTTATAATGTGTAAATGTTGGTCTGTTTTCATGTGAACACCAGTTATAATTTTCCTCAGTTCTTCACCTTTATTATAAAGTTATTGATTCTTATTCTGGAGGAAGATCCAGCGCCAACTAGAACAGCATGTTCCTACCCATGAAAGCACTTTGACTTAAGCGTGCCGAAACAGGAAAAAGGTCAAGTG
>CM026218.1:23816938-23828069 GCA_014839995.1 Xenentodon cancila
TTAGTATGTGATCAGGCGCTGACATGCAGCAGCAGCATTTCATCAGAGCTGCAGAATCTGTGTTCCAACCACCTGGAGAAACTCCAGCTGCAGATGTTCCTGCAGATGTTCCTGCTGCTGGAGGTGGAGCAAACCAGAAAGGCGTGTCGCCTTTCACTCAATATATTATATAACTTTTTTATCTTTCTTTCTTTCTTTTTCTTTTTTTTTCTTCACTGAACCTGAAAGTTAAAGTCTGCTGAATCAAATTCCTCGTTTGTTTTCACAAACCTGCCGAATCAAGTGGATTCAGATTCTGAAACAAAACTTCACTACAATGACTAATTCATTTCAGTACGACATATGTTCAAGGCCTGAGCTGAGCTGGATGAGGCCCTGCTGGGCGGGATTTAGATGGTCAGCAGCCGTCTACGGTGGTGGAGGACAAAGGTCTTCAGAGCCTTTGTCCAGAAGTTGAAGCCCACATTTGTCCTGCTGACTCCCCAGGCTTTGGAGGCAACGGTTCAACTGTCAGTTGGGGTTTGAGGAAAGTCCACTGTCTTACCACAGACAATGATTCAAATACGCAATTGATGGCAAAGCTGATGAGACTGAGGGACAGAGGGACTAAGGGACTGAAGGACTAAGAGACAGAGGGACTGAGGGAATGAGGACTTTTCAGTCAGTGTAATAAATTCACCTCAAGACTTCTGGCTGATATCTGAGGCAGTCAACGAAGACTGGGCTTCACCTCAGAAAGCAGCAACATCAGAAAACTAAATAAAGTATCACTGTAGTTAAAGCGCACAATCTCATATCCTCTAAGACATTCGGATAGTTTGGGTGAATAACGGCAGGTTCTTACTACTGGGATGAAAGCATGAATTCATGAGTATGAGGGCAAAGTCAGGTGGTTCTGAGTGTTCAGGTAGAAAAAGTCTCACAACTGTCCTGAAAGCAGAGCAGAGTTCAGGTGAGTCAAGAGTTGCATCAGATTCATGTTGTAAAACCTGCTGGTTAACGTTCCAAAACGTTCCCTGTTACTAGGAAACAAAACTTCATCTCCAAATAATATTTTTACTTTTCATAGCACCAGATCTCCACCTGCATCCGTTGGGAGATCTTCAGTCTGGAGAATAAACCCACTTAAACAACACATCAACCATCCTGCTCTCTCACTCGTCACATTCCTTCACAAATGTTCAACTCAAATAATAAAAACACATATTTACTTTCACTTCTGTTTATTTGTATGAAACCAGCTCATCACAGTGATTTTGAGGCACTCAAACAATTCAATTCAATTTTATTTATATAGCGTCTATTACAACACAAGTTGTCTCCAGGATCTTTGCAGAGACCAGAACACATAGTTGGTGATCTACAGGGACGAGGACTGCAGGTCAGGATGTCAGCAGATATCCAACAGACATCCAGAAACAGTCTGTTCAGTTCATTGTAGATCTGCTTTTCCAGTTTTCTGCAACAAACTCCAGACTCAAGATCCAGACGAACCACCCACCAAGGAACCCAAGAAAGCACATCAAATCCTGAGCAGGTATGAGACAACAGTGGTTATTAACAGAGAAAAACACATGATCAGAACCAGACTCGGGGGGGCATCTGCCTCGACCAGGTGGGACTCTGAGATGACAGAAAAGAGAGCAACAAACCCAGAGACTAGAGAGCGGTGACGGGTAGCATCCTCTCACTGCTGTCGCTGATGTGTCCTTGAATGGAGCAGGTTTGGAGGAGAGTGTTGGACCTGGTTCATATCCGGACCGTTTCAGTCCTCTTGTGCTCTGAGCTGGTAGAAATAGTTGCATTACTGACACCGACAGACGGGTCCTGTCTGTGTAAACTGGAACCGCGACGGTGACGTGTTTCATGTCATCGTTGCACTTCCGGATTCACGTGCAAAATGTAGGTTTGCAGTTGTGGAACATGCAGACTATCTCGGTCTCCTCACACATCCTCACAAAAGCAGATGTAAGATGTCACAGTGTCAGTAAGTTCATTGAGGTCTGAGGCAGCAGCTTCAAAACGCTCCAGTCGGGGCCGTCAAAGCAGGTCTGAAACACAAGCTTTGACTCATCAGTCCACCTCTTCACTGTCCTTACAACAGGCTGAGACGTTTGTCATTTCTGCTCGTAGGTCTGGATGAGGTGAAGCAGAAGGTGATCAGAGAGTCTTAAAGCTGCAGGAGGGACAGAGAGACAAGCGTCCCTCATGACTGTGCAGCAGTGGTCCAGAGTGTCTCTGGTGGGACATTTTATACGCTGCTTGTATTTTGAAAGTTCATCAGTGAGATTTACTCTGAAAACGTCCCCCAGAAGGATCAACAAGGAGTCTGGATGGTTCCTCTCCTTCCTGTCCTCCTCGTTAAGTCAGGAAGAAAAAGTCTCACAGTTCGTGACCTTTGTAAGAACCGGAGCTTCTGCTCTGCCAGGTAGAGGTGACAGGTGACAGGTAGAGAGCCGTGACACCTGTAACACTGCTGAATAAAAATAAAAATAAACATAAGTTAAAAAGAATAAAACTAATGAGATGCAGCAAATGAAGGTTGCAGTGCATTGTGGTAGATTAGTGAAATGCAGCAGTAAATCTAGAAACATCCTCTTTGGTGCGAGTTTCCCTCTAAACACAGACGACTACACACACCAAAGACGTCCTTTTAAACGAAACACTCAGAAATACAGAAGTAATACAATGAAAATGCACGTGTTTCACCTGGCTTTAGCTGTCAGACCTGCATCGTACCACCTTCCAAGGCTTTTGACAGACTGCTGAGATTCTCTGCGGTTTGGATTGTCTCAGAGGAAGAACCTCAGGTCCCTGAGCTCTACCTTCACCACTGAGATGCTGCACGACTTGGATGGTTTGATTTTCATATGGGCCCAACCGATGTTCTCCTCTAGCTTCCTGAGCAGTCTCCAGGTACATGGGATGGTGGTGGTGGTTGCCCCAGGCAGTAAAGTCAACATTTAAAAAATATACAAAATCAATTCATCTGCAGCTCAGAGGGGATCCATCCTGAACCTGGACTCACCTGGACCACCAGTCCTCCATCCAGCATGAACCTGCAGAACACGGCAACCGTCCAGCAGACTGAACAGCAGCTTTACAGCATCAGCAGCTCTCTGATACCTTCAGACGGAGACACTGACCTGGACTACATCTGCACCATCAGCACTGCAGCAAACAACAGGAGATCCACTTTGATGAAACCAGGTGGCAGAAAAGTTCAGGTTCTCCTATGGTGCTTCTCAGTACCACAAACACCTGCATGAGATGTTCATGTCATCTAGAAAATCATTTGATTTTTATCGCTGTATGTTTTCTGTTTGAGATGTTTTGGGTTTCATGATTCTGATTCAAATTTATTGTAACTGCAGCTGCTATAAGTGGATCAGATACTGTAATAACAATCCCTGCTCGACCTCCAGTTATCTTCTAATGAATCTCATGTGGAGGTTCGACCGTGGTTGGACCATCCTGACACAGAGCAGAGCTGAAGACACCCACACACCTTCAGAGAGGTGGACGCAGCATGTGTCAGAGGCAGGAAGTCTCACGCTGAAGGATTTATCTTCAGACCAGACAGGAGCATGTGAACTCAGTGACGACGAGGAAACATACGTGAAATACAACTTTCTGCACAAACCGGCAAGAAAGTCAAACAAAGTCTGTGGTCACTTAGTAAATGTTGAGCTACAATTTAAAGGTGCTTATGTGCTGTGATGTCTTGAGTTGTTTATATGTTTATATCGCTGTTTGTTATAAAGGTTGAGTGTGAATGTTTATGAACAGGATAACTGTTCATAGGTAATTGTTTGAATTATTGTTTTAGAGAAAAATGTTTCCACAGAGTTTGAATTTTGTTTAAAATCAGCTCAAACAAACATGACACTAGAGATTTATTTATGAAGCTTGCAACTTTATGAAAAAATCATTTTTGCTTCAAGTTTACTGAAATGAAATGTTTTAAATTTCTTTTGCAGGAGTGCTGGAGAGCCTATCTTCAGAGTGGAAACCAAGCTTCCGATCTTCCAAAGGAGCCTTCAGGATCCTGGTGAAGAACTTCTTTATGAATACGGGTTCTTTGAAGTCCACGATGCTGCCAGTCAATCTTTTTAGAAATAAATGTAATACTTGTTATAAACTCTCACGTGGTACAAAATTCACCCCCGTCAGAGTTGTCATGGATGTGAAAGCAAACAATTGAGACCAAAATGGTGTTTTGAAGCAGGATAAATATGTTTATTTCTGCTCTAAAGTTGGACATTTTAACAGGGGAGTCAGAGGAGACTGACTCGGTTTGGAGCCTTTAGTGGTCATTCGAGGAACTGCAACAAATCTAAGTCCTGCCTCAGCATCGATGTGAGATGGTCGTCACTGGTCCAAAACCAGTAGGTCAGGAGGTTGTTATTAACAGTCTGTGGGTTCTACCAGCAGCAACCATCTGACTTCAGGCCTGGTTCCTTCGTGCAGAGCGCAGCCATGCTGCTCAGCAGGCCGACAGGAACACGCCCACAGCATGTCAATCACAGTTGGCTTTTGTTAAACCGTTTAACGTCTGGATGCTGGGTTTGTACAAATGGATGGTTGCTATAAACTCTGGTACAAAAAACCTCCATCAGAGTCGCCATGGACGTGAAGTCGCCTGGTTGCAGCACGTGCAGAGCTTTGATCACATCAACGGAGGGAAATACCTCCAACACGCACAAACATTTTCTGCACAAAAACTGTTAATGTGCAAAAGTTGATCATTGCGACTGTATTTTATGTCTCAATGTTCATTTAAAAATGTTCCTGTTTTTCAGTTGAGTGCAAAATGTTGGTTCATACTTGAAATTAAAGTGTTAATGCCACCAAAGTGATTTGTACCATAAAACTGGACGAGAACCGATAAAGAACCGATAAAGAACCGAATCCATATCGATAATGGAACCAGAATTGCTAAATTGTTTCCAACTCCCGTCCCTAACCCTGAAGAACATGGAAATCCTCTCATTTTACACACTAAAATCAGAGATTAGTCAACTATTGATCAACACGTGTTGAACATTTGTGTGTTGAAGTGTTTTAATCAAATCCACTTCATCTATGTTGTTTTAAACTTTCTGCTTTTTGCTTCATATCTGACTCACATTCAAGCGTTTTGTGCAGTTTGTGGTAAAAAGAGACTAATCTATATCTGTACAACAATCAATAAAAGAGAATGTCATATGATGTTTTCTATAAAATAAAAATCTGATTTGTGCTGCTTGGTGAGCAAAAGAATAAAAAGTGTGTTGTGATGGTCGGTGACCCTCCTGGTACTGAGACTAATCACAGACAGACTTAACCACAGTGAACCCGACAATAGAAAAGATCCAACTTTTACTGAAGAAGTTTTACTTTAACAATCATCGTAATATCCACCAACAGAAATGGAAGTGTTTCAATCAGCCACAACTGGACATAAGTAGAATATTTACTGAAACAAACTCTGATTAACATTAATTGACCAAGTCAAGTTCATTGGTGTTTCATGTTTCATGTAGAAACGCTGCTATTTTCACTCCGTCTCTGAATCAGTGACACAGAGAGAAACTTTACAAACCGAAGCTGGAAACACGACAACAAAAGGAAAACTTGGGATAAGATGGAAAAATGGAAATAAAAGAAATAACAGGAATTCTTCAGTCTCTTCCTCGGTGTGGAGGAAACATCTGATCTGGACATTTACTCTGTTTTTCTTCCTTTAATTTAACCAACATAAATAATCAGGTGATGAGCAAAAACCTGTGAATAGTATGTTTTTATTCTGTTTCTGTTGATTGTTAATAAACGATGGTCTCAGTGTGTTTTTATCTCCTGTTTTAGGTATTTATTGGTGGGACGGGGAGTGCACGGATGTGGTTGGGACATAAGTTTAATTTGTTTTTCAGGGAGCAGCACTTTTATTTTGCTTTACTGTTCATTTTAACAATTTAATGACAATAAAAGTCTTTTTGACTGAACGTGAACTACATGAATATATGAGATGTTTGTAAAACGCTGGAAGTCAGAAACTGTACATCTTCATCTTCATCATCATCACGGTCCAGTCAGAGTCTGTCCACACAAACTGGTGCTGCTTCAACCTCTGTGGGACACCAGGACCAGACTCATCCTCTCAGCACAAACTGGTACTGTTGACTCATCATCTCCACCTGTACAGAGAAGAAGGAAGAAGAGAGGAGATGAACGAGTGTTTGCAGACACTCCCTCCATCAGCTGTCAGTCATGATGCAGCTCATCCAGTATGAAGAGCAGCAGGACTTCAGAGGTGTTCAGAGCTGCAGTGGAGCAGCTGTGTGTCCACATCCTGGAAGGCCGTAAGCTGGAAGACACCTTTATTTGTGGACACGTGAACACAAGCACAACGCTGGTCTACAGCAAACATCTGGATCATCTGACTGGCTGACTGATGTCTGTCTTCCTGTCCAATCCTGAAGCCTGTCATCATTCTCCTCTCACAGCTTCACGGAGGAAAGCAGCTGCTGAGAAGCTGCAGATTTACTGGAGAAACTGGATCTTTGCTGAGATATCAACTGGTTTTAGTAGGAAACTGCTGGAAGCAGCAGGACCGACTCCAACATCCACTGACCTGAGAGTCTGCAGGTTGTAGTCTGGACTCTCCACCAGATCAGACAGCTGCTTCACATCCGAGTCCTGCAGGTTATTGAATCTCAGGTGCAGTTTTTTGAGATGGGAGGGGTTGGACTTCAGAGCTGAGACCAGAGAAGAACAGCTGATCTCTGACAAACTGCAGTGCTCCAACCTGAATAAAGAATAAAAGATGTGAGCTGAAGCCACCAGGATGCAGGTTGAAACAGTCCAACAGAACCAGTGAAAAAGAGCTTCATTCATATTAGTGACATCATGCTGCTGCTTCAATAAAGACGTAGTGACTTCAGCTCTGAACCTCTGCAGCTAAAGAAAACAAGATAAATTAGAATTCATCATCGTCATCAAATTCAATTAGATTAGATTCAACTTTGTTGTCACTACACATGTAAGTACAAGGCAACAAAAAACAGTTAGCATCTAACCAAAAGTGCATTTAACAGTGAAGAATAAATTAGTGACTAATTTTACAAATATACAGTTTATACTAACTGGAGAATCATCATCATCACTTTACAGATAAATTACAATTCAACATTCGACTTCACGTTCAGTCTGTCCACTTTTGTCTGTCAGACTCTCTGAGTTTATGAACATTTTTGAACGTATTAGCTGTTAAGTTCATTCATGTTTCTGAAGATGTTTGATTCCAGTTTCAGACACGTCTCTGCTTCTTCATTTGTTCCTGTCTGACACATTCAAATGTTTAGTTTTATGTGATAAATCAGAAGAGGAACTTTCAGAAGAAACAAACTGTTAGTGGACTAAAGCAGTGAAGAAGAAACCAGAGCAGTGAGATGGTCAGTGTGGATCAGTAGAAGATCAGCTGATGTCTGCAGTTTAGTGTCAACACAACCTTCACATCATGTTCATCTGAACACAACTACAACATGGTGTCTGACCTCAGAGTCTCCAGTCGACAGTCTGGACTCTCCAGGAAACCACACAGATGTTTCACTCCTGAATCCTGCAGCTGGTTCCAGTTCAGGTCCAGATGTTTGAGATGGGAGGGGTTGGACTTCAGAGCTGAGACCAGAGAAGAACAGCTGATCTTTGACAACTTGCAGCCCTCCAACCTGAATAAAGAATGAACACGTTAAATTGTAATCAGACATGATTTTTCTTCATGTGAACTGACTTTGTCCTCAAGTTAATGTGGTTCTTCACTGGAATTTGTACTTTATAAAAGAAGTTTAAAAGTTCCATTAAATCCATGATATCGGTTCCTGCTAGTTCCTCTGATCTGTTTGAAGAACATCACGTTTGATGAACCTGAGGTCCTCTGGTAGAAGTCTGATCCTAAACTAAGATGAAAACACCAACATACACACCAATCAATCTGATCAATACTGATGGTACAACACTGATTAGAAACTCATTTATCAACGATTATTCACTCCTGAGTGGATCTGTGAGAAACGAGGGGACCTCATACCAAATGTTGAGGATTATGTCATTTATGTAGGAGTTCTTTGTTTTTTATTAAATTCATATAATCAGTAAAGATCAGCTGATGTCTGCAGTTTAGTGTCGACACAACCTTCACATCATGTTCATCTGAACACAACTACAACATGGTGTCTGACCTCAGAGTCTCCAGTCGACAGTCTGGACTCTCCAGGAAACCACACAGATGTTTCACTCCTGAATCCTGCAGGTGGTTCCAGCTCAGGTGCAGATGTTTGAGATGGGAGGGGTTGGACTTCAGAGCTGAGACCAGAGAAGAACAGCTGATCTTTGACAACCTGCAGTCCTGCAAGCTGAATAAAGAATAAAAGATGTGAGCTGAAGCCACCAGGATGCAGGTTGAAACAGTCCAACAGAACCAGTGAAAAAGAGCTTCATTCATATTAGTGACATCATGCTGCTGCTTCAATAAAGACGTAGTGACTTCAGCTCTGAACCTCTGCAGCTCCACCAGTGGATCCATCCATACAAAGTCATGTTGTGCAGACAAATGATTCAAGTTTCAAACAAACTAACATGTCAGGATGAATTCTGGGACAAACGTCAACTCCTTCATTTGTATGAAGAGAAAATGAAGCATTTGTTTGAATGTCAGAGACACAAAAACATGATGAACTGATGTCTAATATTTCATGCAGTGAAACTAGTTTCAAGTGTTGAACAAGCAGGTAAACAACTTGTTATTGTCACATGTTGTGTTTGAAACCTCCGTCGGTACAAACGTTGTCATCTTGCTGTTTGCACAGAAGCAGGGCTGGATACGTTACCATGGAGATTTGTGGTGTGCAGCAAACCTGGTCTGGACCAGACTAACAAGCAGGACTTCTTCATCCTGCTGCTCCATCTGTTCAGTCAGCTGTCACTCTGATCAATCACTCACTTCAGCAACACTTATTCATCATCTTCTGTGTTGGTGTCCTCATGTTCATCATCATCACTTTACAGATAAACTACAATTCAGCATCATCATCATCACTTTGATGCTCCATGTAGATGAGAATCAGGAAGGTGATGGACTTTATGAAGGCTGATGTTCATACTGACGTCAGACATTTGATCAATAGTCTGCGTATGTTTCTCTTCAGTATTATTGATTGATGATTAGAAAAGTCTGAGTTGGTTCGACTGCTTTCAGCCACAGTAAGAAGTGATTTAGTAAATGAGCTCTGCAGCTCATATATTGGACGACTTCACGTTCAGTCTGTCCACTTTTGTCTGTCAGACTCTCTGAGTTTATGAACATTTTTGAACGTATTAGCTGTTAAGTTCATTCATGTTTCTGAAGATGTTTGATTCCAGTTTCAGACACGTCTCTGCTTCTTCATTTGTTCCTGTCTGACACATTCAAATGTTTAGTTTTATGTGATAAATCAGAAGAGGAACTTTCAGAAGAAACAAACTGTTAGTGGACTAAAGCAGTGAAGAAGAAACCAGAGCAGTGAGATGGTCAGTGTGGATCAGTAGAAGATCAGCTGATGTCTGCAGTTTAGTGTCAACACAACCTTCACATCATGTTCATCTGAACACAACTACAACATGGTGTCTGACCTCAGAGTCTCCAGTCGACAGTCTGGACTCTCCAGGAAACCACACAGATGTTTCACTCCTGAATCCTGCAGGTTTGTGTTGTTACTCAGGTCCAGATCTTTGAGATGGGAGGGGTTGGACTTCAGAGCTGAGACCAGAGAAGAACAGCTGATCTCTGACAACCTGCAGGTCTTCAACCTGAATAAAGAATAAAAGATGTGAGCTGAAGCCACCAGGATGCAGGTTGAAACAGTCCAACAGAACCAGTGAAAAAGAGCTTCATTCATATTAGTGACATCATGCTGCTGCTTCAATAAAGACGTAGTGACTTCAGCTCTGAACCTCTGCAGCTCCACCAGTGGATCCATCCATACAAAGTCATGTTGTGCAGACAAATGATTCAAGTTTCAAACAAACTAACATGTCAGGATGAATTCTGGGACAAACGTCAACTCCTTCAAGAGCAGATGCATGATGGGACAAAAACTTAAAAATTTAAACCTTTACAGGGAAACTAGAAGAGAAACTCGTCAAAATATGTCAACTAATTGATGCTCCAGGGTTTAATGTGGTTTGTAAAGACAGAAACAGTTTGGATGGAATCTGAATTCAAGTATCAGTCTTTCTACGTAAATATGAAATGAAGGTAACAGTTTATTGAAGCTGAGTTTGTAAAAATGAACCTTGTTCAAATGGTTTTTCCCATAAATGATGAATAAATGAACAATATCCATCATTTCCATGTTTTTAAGGAGACGTTTCTTCATCAATCAGAACATATTTGTCTGTTTAGGAGTTTTTTCCAACATTTTCTCTGAAAAAGTTGATTGAGTGACGACAGAGTTTCAACACATGTTTCTGATGTTCTTGTTGATGTTTTGTTGCTGATGAAGGAAACTCATCGTCTAGACAGCAGCTTTATTTCACTTTTCTTACTTCTGCACACATTTATTTATATTTAGTTTTACACTGAAAATCAGACAAAGACGTTGTTTGTTGCACCTTATGTCCTGATGTCACCTGGATGAAATGATCTTAACAGACATGTTAAGGAATAATATTAAAAACACAGAAAAAGATGTTTGAATGTTGAGTTTTATATTTGGTAAACTTGTATTTGTTGAAGTTCAATTTAATGGAAGTCAAAGGAGCCGACGTTGGTTCGACTGCTTTCAGCCACAGTAAGAAGTGATTTAGTAAATGAGCTCTGCAGCTCATATATTGGACGACTTCACGTTCAGTCTGTCCACTTTTGTCTGTCAGACTCTCTGAGTTTATGAACATTTTTGAACGTATTAGCTGTTAAGTTCATTCATGTTTCTGAAGATGTTTGATTCCAGTTTCAGACACGTCTCTGATTCTTCATTTGTTCCTGTCTGACACATTCAAATGTTTAGTTTTATGTGATAAATCACAAGAGGAACTTTCAGAAGAAACAAACTGTTAGTGGACTAAAGCAGTGAAGAAGAAACCAGAGCAGTGAGATGGTCAGTGTGGATCAGAA
>CM026218.1:23828169-23923169 GCA_014839995.1 Xenentodon cancila
GGGAGACTTGTCAGAACCTGCAGACCTTCTCGAGTTTAACATGAAATAACTGGATGTTTGCTGCTGCGGTTCATGCAAATTAAATAAAATTCAGATTTTAGTCAAAGTCAAGTCATTTTTAAAGGGACTTTCATTGCAGCTAATAAAAAATATATATATAATTAAACCTATTTTCTGGTTTTGGTCGTCTTTTGCTCTTGAGCAAACATATAACGTAATCTTTGACTGTCGTCCTCATTTTTCTGTCAGTTCAAAGTGTTGAGACAACAGTTTTTAAAAGACGATTTTACGATCCACAAATTAGCCCCAGTCGTGGTGTGGACACTGGGCATTTGAGGAGCCGCCTTCATCTTCGGGGCCCCCTGTGGTAATAACGAACCGTAACGTCGAAGTTTCAGTCCAGACAAACAAAGGTGTCACTTGCTGAGGGTTTTCCTTTGTCGGGTCTGCAGCCGCTCTGAGCTGGAGGCTGCAGGTCTGGAGCTCAACACACCGACTCCTCCGGGTTCATCTGGTCCAGTCTTCCTCTTCTGAGACATCGCTGCTCCACTTGTGACTCTCCTCTCCAAAAGGGGGGATTGTCCTTCATCCGTTGGTGGATTTACTTCCGTGTTTAGAGTCCTCGTCCTGCTGCTTCACCCACCTCCTCCTGAACGGATGATCATTTGGTAAAATTCCCATCAGGCAGCACAACAGGACCAGCTCATGATTCTCCCCCTGGCATTCTTCACCTGTGGGACCATGTCTTCATGCCGGGAAACTCCGCCCTTTCTGTTTCAAACATGGTCCATAATTCTTCCTGAACAATCTAGTTTTGCTGCTTGATTCCCAAAACATTTTCCCAGTATCACTTCCACCTTGTGTGTGTTCAGTGACTTCCAGCAGGTGGACTCATGGACAGAGACGTGTCCAGATCCAGTGATGTCCTCAAGCTGCTGCTCATTCTGGGCTCTTCTTCACCCCACTGAAGACTCTGTCATCTTCATCATCCGGATGGACGTCCACTTCTGGGAGGAGGAGGAACTGTTTAGTTTAAGCAGCCTCTGGACAAAGTTAACGATGGCCTGACGGATGCCTCGACACGTGGAGATGGCTTTTCATTGTGATGGTTTTTTTTGTTTTTATAGATTTTATTTTATGTTGCCCAAAATAAACAGTTTCCCATCAATCGTTTCATCCCTTTCCAGTCTTATGCAGATCAACTGCTTTTGATCCCGTTTCTGGAGACGGGATCAAAACGGGATCAAAACGGGATCTTCACAGTGAACATTTGATAGGTCAGTTCAACAAAAACATGAAACAGTATCATTTGTTGTATGTTTATCACCTTAAAAGCACATTGTGTTTGTTATTGCGACTTAAATAAAGGTCAGATTTTACAACTCAGTAAACCAGTTATTTGTTTGCCGCTGTGTTCATTATGAAGACGAACAACCAGAAGAGGTGAAGAGCTGAGACTTTCTGACAGTTAAAATGTCAGTTTTGTTGAAGAATCTGAATTTCTGCAGCTTCTTCAACAATATTTAGGAGGTAATCTGTAAAGAACCACAGAACGTTCTGTGCGTCACAAACATCGGCATTAACGGTAAACGTCAAAGACGAGAGACGCAGCTAATAGTGAAGCAGGAAGTGCAGCTCCTTGAATGGCCACTAGGGGCTGACCTGATCTGACCTCTAGACAACAATCCACCAACTACTTTTATCTGGAGCCCCAGAACAGCGTTCCAACAGCTCCAGGGACCTTCCCGGGAAGCAGACGGTCTGCCAGTCTATGGTCCCGGTGGAGCCTGGTCGGAGCTCCAGTGGACCTCGTTTCAAATGTTTTGGCACCGACAGCAGAGATGGACGGGTAAGCGTTGACGTACATTTTTGTTAGTTGTAAAGTGAATCAAGGACAACACAGTAAAAGTGTTGGAGTGGTTATCAGGAACCCCCAACGTCAGTGCTCCAGAAGACTGACAGACATCTGCAAACGTGACTCCACTGCACCAGTTCCACCGGCTCTGCACCTCCAGCAACACTTTCATAACTCTTGTAGAGGCCATTTCTGTCCACGCACGCACGCACGCACGCACGCCATCGTATCCCTGATGTCTCTGGGATTAAGGAAGCGAGACCCTGGACAGTTTTCAATCCATCGCAGAAGAACAACCGACACTCACATTCCCTTTACAGACATCAATCAGCGTAACATGACTGGATCCAACAACAGTTTAACGTGAAACCAAACACTTTGGGGCTCATTTCGGTAATAAACGTCACCGTTTATAGAGTCCTGCTGGAAGATGCGCGGCTGTAAAACAGACAATCGGATCTACGTGAGCGGGTGAATCACCTGAACAACATGACGCCGCCGACTTCAGCGTCTCTCGTGACGTGTTTGTGATTTTAATGAGGAAAAAACAACAATGTTTATGTTTGTTTCCTGCCGTCGTGGTTTCCGGTTTCCTTTTCTATCGACATCGACGAAGATTTGCGTTTTTTCAGCTCTTATAGTCCTCCATTTGATAAAGTCGGGTTTCTAAAACGTCCCACAAAACAAAACGTTTATCCATCGACCGCGAATGATCTGTGAAAACAAATAAAACTCTTTATGAGACCCAAGAAAACAGACTGCTGCGCGACAGTCCCACGTGTATTTACTTCCCCCTCGAAATACAACACAATCAACGAAGGGTTCCTGCTTACAGTTTTACATGACGGGAGATACATTTCAAGGTTAATATCATCTGAAAATCATTAAGAAACGAAATTACAAAAAAGAAAACCACCCCTTTATTCTCTAGTAGCCTATTGAAAAACAGTCGCAGAAACCCTCCCCCCCCCCCCCCCCCCCCACCACCACCAGATTTAACTTTTTGCTTTTGTTTTGTAAAACCTCGGAAAAGGGAAACCTGTAAAGACGCACAATCAAGAATAGGAACGTGACATAAAGTCATCTCAAAATGTTTAGACATCCATCAGTCCACAGTTAGATAAACCGTCAAGAAATGGTGACAGTTCAGATCTGTTTTCTGCTCTTTCTAGATTTGGACATCCAAACAAGATGACTCCAGAGACAAGAACCCATAAGGAACATGACAGAGGGAGCATCATGATGTGAGCCTGCCTCACTCGCAGGGCCTGGACCACTAGGCATCACTGTGGGGGATATTAATGCTCAAGTTCAACAAAACACCTGTCACTGTGATGTCGGCGAGTCTGAACCTGAAGCTCAGTATAAGTTTGATGATGCTGCAGGACAAACAGCCTAAATCTGGAAGTAAATCCACCTTAGGATTCACTCAGAAAAGAAAATCCACCTTTAGTTGTGATCCATCGGAGTCCAGACCTTAACAAAGAGATGCAGGGAAATGATGTCGGAGAAAACATTTACATTTTCATCCTACAGGTGTGTCTGAGATGAAGCAGATGGTTGAAAATTGCTCCTGAACCTTGAGCAGCTCTCATCCGGAGACACGAGGGCTGTTTGAAGTCACAGCTGCCGAAGGAGCTTCACCACCCGGTCACTCCAAGGGTTCACTTACTTTTCTTCAGCACTGAGAACATTAATCAATGTGTTCAGTGTAAACATAAGAAGATCCTTGTGTGTCCACTTGAAAGCTCATGTTTTTCTTCAACCAATTTCCAAAATAAAAGCTTGCAACACTGTTTAATTTCTAAATATGAGCATAATTTATTGACAAAAGATACAGTTAACTAATTAATAATAAACATTTGCCCACAGATTTTCATATGTTGCCAGAAATACACGGAAGACGGAGTTTAGCTGCATCAGTCATTGATCAATGAGTAACAATACTTCAACACCCACTCTATAATTCACAGGTAGCCTGTTTAAAGACTTAGTTGTTCGATATTTTGAAAATGCACATTTTAAAATGAACAGAGTGGAGGTGTCTGAAGTTTCGTCCCTCTGAGAAAGAGCCTCCTACTGCAGGTCTGTCGTGAAACCCCGTGTTTGAGTGGGGGAATGTCGCCATCTAGAGGATTAAATAAGTTACTACAGTCATTTTAACTCTAAAAAAGTCAACACAGGTCAAACAAATGGTGGTGCTGATGTTGTATACAGTAACACTACAGCAAGGAAATGAAGAATCACAGCATGTGTGGGAGTTATATGACGGAGTTTAAGCAGCCACGCCTGCCTGGAGTTCTTGCTGTCAGTCAAAGCCAAATGTGGGACCAAAGAAGCCTACAGATGTGGCCCAAGTCCGGGCCACACATTTTTACTGTCTGTGAAGACAGCATCCAGCCCAACTTCGCCCTGAAAAAAGTCAACACTCAAACCACTGGATTCTACAACTACATTACATGTAGTATGTGCACCAAAGCAATAACCAGAATATCCATAAAATGAGATCACGTTAAAGAATTATAATAAACAAAACAGCAACATAATAAAACACCAGGAAATAACACCTCTAAATGGTGGTATAAAGAAGACATGCCCAAACCTGTATGAAAAGAACCGGACCTTCTGGATGACGCCGTCCTGGCAGGAGCTGGTTCCACGTCGGTCCACACGGTCCACAGCTACGGAGCTACGGAGCTCCTCGGGTTGTGTGAACTTTTATGTGAGAGGACTTTGTCATCCTCAAATGACTTAAAAGAGCAGTAAACTGAAGCGACTTACGAGGGGTTATTAAATAGTGCCGGATTGTTTCAGCTGGATTCCTGGTCTCCACAAGACTGTCGACTGTAACACGAATGGAAACCTAAGAGCCCAGAACCAACTCCCAAAAAGACTTAAGGTGAACTCCAACGTCAAGGTCCACCAGTGTCAGATCACAACCATCCATCCCTGTTGGAACCCAAGTGGACGAGGAGGAGAAAGGAAAAGACTGTTCCTGCTGTGGAACATGGAGGAGGCTCGGTTCTTCCCGGAGCTGCTCTGCTGCATCTGGTTCAGGGGCTCTTCAACCTCAAGACCATCAGGATGTTCTGGAGACAAATGTGCTGTCCAGTGTCACAAAGCTTTGTCTCAGTCCAGGGTTCACGGGTCCTCCAACAGGATAACGACCCAAAACAACTAACCAAAACCAGCTCAGAACCACTCAGGACTAAACACTGGACTGAAGATTCCTTCTGATCCAATCTTGTGGAAGCATCTGGATCATACAGCCTGGAGAATAAACCCTTTAAACCCGAGACATTTAGAGATGTTTGTTCACGATTAATTCTGTTGAATCATTGTTCAAAAAGCAACATCTGATCCTCATAATTCTTCAATAGTCGTCAATAATCTGACGTCTGATTCAAATTAATTCAGTCTTGAATTCTCTGGAAGTCTGTTGAATTCCCGAATGATCTCAACAGCTTTGAGTTCTCCACGAATGTGGTAATAAACACCATTTCTCCTGAGCATACTGACCAGTCATCACCGATTGTTCTGAGGAAGATGAAGTTCAGCTGAGCAGCAGGCAGCTTGTGCCATCGCTTTAATTTGCTTCAGAGGTTGGTATAAACGAAGCCGGTGAGACAGCGCTGTGCAGCTCGAGGAGCCAGAGGCCACAGCAACCTGTGAGGGACGTGACGGGACCATGTCCAGTTCTTCTTATACACTCTGGTTTCAGGTTTGTAAAATCCTCGCCGACGGTCTGCTTAGGAGTCGACTCAGTGAGACGAGACAGAAAAGGTTCAGCAACGACACTTTATTTAAAAACGTCCTGTGGTGGTTACAGGGATGATTTTGTGTTTAAAAAAACAAAACACTTTAATCTACTTAAACAGGAACGTCTCAGAGAAACTCCACCATTCTTATAGGGATTTTTTTGTTTTAATTACTCTTTTATTCAAACATCAACTGTTCCCTCAGTCTGATTCTGCTACTGGTTCAAATACTCCGTCTTATTTTTCTTTGCAATCTCGATATTCCAGAAAAAACAAATCTACAAACACCAAAATCACATCATTCTTCTTTATACGAGTCACACGAGGAGCAAAGCAATAATGAAACATCCAAGAAACCAGAAAGCAAAATAAAGCAACTTACATTAACATATAAGACACTGGTTTAGAAAAAATGTAGACGTTTAAGAAAAATACTGGATAATTCTTAAAAGCACAAAGAAACGATGTTTGAAACAATATTTGAGACAAAATCTTTAAAGAGTATTAAAAAATAACTTGCAATAATAACATTGTTTATGTTCTGAAATGTCCGGCCTTTATTAAAACGTAAATATACCAAAAAGGACGCTGGATCGTCCACAGACTCGAGGCGTTTGCAGCTCAGATTCCTCTCAGATGCCTGCAGAGATCATTTCTTCTCACAGATACACTGATCAATAATATACTAAAATCAATATAGTGATACAAGTAAGGTGATGTGAACGGGATTATGTTCTCTACAAACACAAACAACTTCAGAGTACTGCATATGCAACAACACAAAAGCAGTTACCAACGGTAATAATGTTATTTACATAAAAAGGAGTAAAGAGTCTGGAGTGAGGAAGGAGCCCAGTGTCTCATGGGAAATCCAGAAATCCAGCTCCACAGCACCATAACTGAATTTGGGAAGTCTCAACTGTGCGTTCATCAAAAAGAAAAAAAGTTTAAAGTCTAATCGTAAAGGTAGAGAAGGTGTCTTGGTCCAAAACAGCGACTTGGAGCTGGTTCCTGAAGACGGCTTCCCGTTCTACTTTATAAACTCAGGGAACCCCGAGTACACCTCATTTTATATCCGAGACTGAACCGAGCAGCCCTCCGACCACGAGGTGGCGGACTAATCCCTGGCATGTCTCAAAGCGTCCTTTGGCAGGATGGGAGCTCCATGTGGGACCCAGGATGCTGACCAGGGTTTGAGTGTGGAAAAGAAACAGCACTTGCAGTATATAGAGAGGAAAGAAGAAACTAGCAGGAGCTTACATGTCAGATGTTCAGAATAACAACAACCTGCTGCAAAGTAGCTGAAAAGAGTAAGGAAGATCCTGAAGAACCCAGTCCAGTCATCAGCACACTTGATCAGGTTCCCTGCGGGTCCAGTAGCCTGGACGGAAGCCAGTAAGGTCAAGAAAACTTCTCCTGATGCAGAGGATTTTGCTCCAAGTCCAGCAGCACAAGTCTACATGAAGGAGGAAGGAGGTCAGGTATTAGAAGGCACCAGAGCCACCATCCAGGACGCCCCAACACAGGTCCAGAAGCACATCCAGAGGATGGCCCCAAATGGTGAGAATGTCTCAGGCAGAACAAATCCAGTGAGGACGAGGAAGAGATGAAGGAAGAACCACTCAAGTGGTGGAGAATGAAAGAGCATCGATCCTTTGGGACTTCCAGATCCAGACAGATCCAGTGGGTATTTCTAACCAAAAGGACATTGTCGACCACCACTAACTCCAGAAAAAAGCAGAGGTAGGAGAGGTAAGAACCTGGAGAGAACCTGGAGAGAACCAGGGACGACGGGAGAGATAGAAAAGATGTGGAAGGTGAAAACGGCCCTGGTGGTTATCGGATAACTCACAGCTGATCACGAGATCATCATCAGAGAGCCCTGCCCACACTAATTATATATATATATATATATAATATATATATATAATATATATAAATATATAAAATATATATAATATATATAAATATATATATATAATATAAATATTATAATATCTATCAATATCTATATTATAAATATCTAAATATATCTAAATATATCTATCTATACACATATATACATCTTCTTCACTATCTCTCTCTCTAACCTCTATCCTATATCATCCCATCTATATCTATCTAAATCTATAACTTCTATAAACTCTCTCTCTCTTAGTCTATCTCTCTACTACGATCTATCTCTACTCTCTCTATATCCATACCCACTCACCCCCAAAAACAAACAAACTATATAATAGCGTGGATAGCCTCTGATCGACGCTTTCCACAGCTACCGGTACATCGGAGGTACCGGGTCCTATACAGTTTGTGGTAATCCTACTTAATCCCAGTCTTCCGACAGGCACAGTCATGTGCACATCCATGTGAGATGCTGCCACCGTGTGGTCATAGGTGATATTGCTGCACAGAGTGGCTTAAAAAAAAAAAAAAAAAAAAAAAAAAAAAAAAAAAAAAAAAAGAAACTCAGAGCCAGAAAGCAGTGCTGGATAACTTTATTCTGCTTAATGTGAAGCACCGACCAATCATTACTTCAGACCACCTCAACCAACAGCCCAAGTTTACTTTAATGAGAGAACTCTCCCACTTTTTACAATATTATGTTTTACATCACCATCAGCATCCCTACCAGGATCTAAACAGTTACACGCATCTGAAAAAGAAGGAACATGCTCTTTCAATTCCAAGGTTTAACTTTTAGAGCATGATATTAAAATAAGAAATGGTTTAAAGCAAATAATGTAGGACTGTAATAATAATTACACACACACACACACACACACACACTTCTCCACTCTAATATGCTGGCAGATTCCAGGGTGAGGGACTCTTGGGACCCTGAGAGCAGTTTTACAGCCCCTTTTAAAGCCACTGTTTGCAGCATTACCACTTGTGACCACACATGGGCATACTGATTTGCTGCACCACCAGGACTACTGTACTGACGAGTGGGGACCATCCCGCATGGCGTGCAGAGCTAGCACGTAATGTTTCTGGCCAAATTCGCCCCAGTGTAGTCAGAAAGGAGTCTTGTTAGATAGATAGCGTGGCTTCAACACTTCTCTCTTGGTTTATCATCTAATACTTTCAATTCTAAACAAATAATGCTGAAAATAAAATACTTGCATATGGATCAAGAGCTTTACCCAGATACGATGAAGAAAACACCATGTTTCAGTTTCTATTATCCCCTTAAAAGAGGTCAAACAGCCAGTTTGCATGCAGGATTACAAAAGCTTTGCTCGTCATGCAGCAAATTCTGACCTCATTGGTCTCGTTTACATCAAATACTACAACTAGACGCCGTCTTATCCGTTGTGGATCAGCATGTGCTTTGTCAGACTTTTGTGATCGCTATATCTTTTTCCACAGTTGTCGCAACTTAAAGGTTTTTCTCCTGTGTGGACTCGCATGTGCCTTTTAACGTGGACGCCTTTATTAAACTTTCTGCCGCAGATGTTGCAGCTGAAAGGCTTCTCCCCCGTGTGGAGCCTCATGTGCGTGGTCAGATTTGACCTCTGGCTAAATCTTCTCCCGCAGTCGGGGCATGCGAACGGCTTCTCTCCCGTGTGGACTCGCTGGTGTTTTTTCAGGTCAATCGTCGAGTGAAATCTTTTAGAACAAACTTGACACGGATAAGGCGTCTCACCAGTGTGGACCCTCAAGTGTAGCCTCAGATTCGAGTTCTGGCCAAACGTTTTCCCACAATAATCACAGCTGTACGGCCTTTCTCCCTTGTGTGCTTTGATGTGTCTCTTGAGTGCCGACCTCTGGCTAAAACATTTTCTACACTCGGTGCAAGCAAAGGGCTTCTCTCCAGTGTGGACTCTTATGTGTGCAATGAGATCCTTTTTTCTGATAAATGTTTTGCCGCAGATGTCACAGCAGTAGCTTTTTTCGTTCTTGTCGCCTTTGGTGCGTTTCTGAGGGCTTTTTTTGGGTAAAGTATTTTTCTCTCTACGGCCCTGGCCTGGTCTGCCTGCTGCGTGAACCTTGATGTGCACCTTAAGTCCCGTCATCGTGGGGAAACTCCTTTTACAAGCATCACAGTCAAAAGGCTTCTGCCCTTCGTGGGTTTTCATGTGCGTGTTAAAGTTGGTCTGGTACATGAACTTTTTTCCGCAAACTTTGCAGTCAAATGGCTTCTCCGCCGAGTGGGTTCTGATGTGCATCGTTAGATGTCCATGCCGAGTGAATATTTTTCCACATGTGCCACAGGTGAGGTCTTTACCTTCATCGTGGTTTTCCATGTGTTGTTTGAGGTTGTACTTGCGAGCAAACTGTTTATTACACTTGGAGCAGATGAAGGCCTTCTTAGCAGTGTTTCCTCCTACATCTTGAGTTACGCCCAACTCAGGTGACGTGCTCTCAGACTTATTGCCTTTGTCTTCTCCGTCGCTGACTTCACCCTCTGGAGCCTCTTTCACAGTATCTGGTTGTAAAGGGCTATTTGGGACTGGATCCTCGACTGGTTCTGGTCCTCCACAGTCCTCCTCATCTGTTTCTATTTTTATCTGTTTATCCGAGCTGCTGGCTTGAGTCTGTCTGTCTGCAGTGTCTTCAGCTTTGATTTGAGCTGAAAGGACTGAGCACTGAGGTTTTTCTTCATCTTTTGGACTCCTCACGGGAACAGGAGTAAAAGCGGATCTAGTGACATTTGTGTCCTTACACTCATGAAGATGCTCTCCACCCCTCTGACTGGTCCAGAGCTCATCCTCCTCCACTTTTATGATGAAGAACTCTGGGTCCTGCTGGTGGAAACCTGCGTTCCACGGGACTCCTTCTTGACGAAGTAGTACTGAAAAACATGGACATTATGGACAACTGTGAATTTAACTCTCGTCCTCTGCAGCTGTCTGGTTATTTAACATCATAGAAATATTGGCAATGAATAGAAACCACTTTCTTAAGGCTTTTAAATTGCACAAAAAGTCCAAACTGAGATGATCAAAGGTATTTGACACTTGGATCAGCTCCAAACTCCCGTGAACCTCAAGGATCTGGTCTTATTACATGACTTTAAACATAATTTTAATATTCTATACATCTGCTTGTGGTTCTAGATGTTATCTCTGATCAGTCAGTCCCTGGTTAAATAAAGGTTCATGAAGAACACCCCTGAAGAACACCGGATTGTTTCTCCGTCTGATTCTTAGTCCTCCAAAACTCCACAAATTGGTCCAGACCCTGGCTGCAGGTTCCAAAATGAGTCCAGAAACCAGCTGGTATATGGATCCACCAATAGAGCCCCTCACCCACCAGTTGTTTGGAGCAGGATGACATGTAATGTGCACTTTTGTAGCAAGGTTGTGTTCCACTGGGTGAGGGGTATAAAGGAAGGATACCCCTTTAAATCATCTGTACCATGTGACTCTGTAGCGCGCACACCTGTGATTATTTAAATGGGAGACAGGTGTGAACAAAAGAGAAGAAAGAGGGTTGTAGGAGGGAAGGAGGAACTTCGTATGGCAGATGTGGCACCAGGAGGAAACTACCGCCAATAAATCCAGGATCCTTGGGCGGGAACCGCGGGTCCACCGCAACGGGGGAGCCGGAAAACTAATCGCCATTAGAAGACCACACCGACCCTCTAAGGGAAATCCAGCGCGGAGCGGAGGATGCAGACAAAGAGCTCTGTGATAATTCTGTGAACACGTTTCGTTTGTTGAGGGTGGACTTTATTTGTTGGCGGACATAAACCAGTATTATTATACATGTGATGGAAGCGATAAACGCCATCTCATCCGTTACGCATTAGAGGTTGAATAGATGCAATTCTTTGTTTTTTCATTTAAAAAAAAAAAAAAAAAGAAAAAAACACTTTTTTTTGTTTTTTTGCACATGAATGATAATGTCATTTTGTTAATTATTTTCTTAAGAGATGCCATTTTTTTGGTTTTGCTGGATTTCACACGTGAAATGGTTGGAGTGTTTTTTTTTTTTTTTTTTTTTTTTTTAAATGCAGTAAAAAGAAATTCTCCTGCATGTCTCAAAAACTAGACACACAATGCTCTTTGTTTCCTTTCGTATTGTCCGTCTCTTCAGTTTGCCTGAACGTCTGAATGACGTGTCCAGCTGTAGTCACAGGAACATGGAGATGGTCTTCTAGTCTTTAACACGCTGGTCCAGAAGGTTCAACCGTTTCCTCAGTTTCCTCTGGTCCAGGTTCAGCGTGGTGACATCATGATGCCAAACAGCAGAGCGACCACGTTTCACCCTTCAAACAGTCAGACTGTCTGAATGAAGATTGAAAATTATTTCATTTTCCAGGGATACAAACTAAATCATCCAAGCCAGTTTTATAAGTTGTTTTTTTTTTTTTAATATTTCTCTTGAACCACAATTAAAAAGCAAAGTCATCTTCATCAGGACTTTGTAAGCAAGTTATTTAATTGACTTGTTTTTGTCAGTTTCAAGTCATTTCAGTGACCATTGTGGGTTTTTCTGTCTCCAACGGCGGGGTACAAACAGGTCTGTAGTTGCTGCAGCTTCACACTTGAAAACAGGCTCCAGAAAACTAACTTACTTTCATTCTTTACGGATTAATTATAAATATGAGCACTTGTATTATCACACAGTCTTAGCATGGGTATCAGGGCGAGATAACAGGCAGCAAAACCAAACCGCTGTCACTTACTGAGGTCTTTCCTGTGTTGTGTCCGGAGCAGCTCCGATGGGGACCGGGCAGGAATGGGGGACACAAAACCGAGCCCTCTGGCTTCATCTGGTCCAATGCTGGTCCTTGGACGCATCCCTGGTACACTTTTGATCCTCATGTTCACTGTCTCAGAGATGTGCAGGTCTTTCAGCTTTTAGGGCGTCTACGCTGAAGCCTCTGGTCTTTTTCTATTCGCGCTGTCTGAAACTGTAAACACAAAAAAAGCCCGTTATTTATCAACGCGACTGACAAGCTTAAAGCCCGTCTATGCAGCAATACCCCTTCTATTACAGACATTTTAAAAGAACCTCAATTTTCTATGGCTCAAAGGTATTTGGACAAATGACTGGGAAGTCATTTCCCTTGTAAAACAAGACAAATGAAGCAGATTAAAGGTGTGGAGTTGATATCAGGTACTAGGTTGGAACTTAGCAGATGTTTTACTCAAGTCATCAAATGAAATCCAAGAAAGTCTCTACACAAGTTAAGAAAGCATCGTTAGGTTGTAAAAAACAACGGTGACATATAAAAGCTCAAAAGTTTGACATTCTTGAAAAGTGAAAAAAAAGGCATTGATGAGGTCAAAAACATCAAAAATCTGGAGGACCAAGAAAAAACCTCTTTAGTGCATGATCTCATAATCCCGTCCTTGAAGGAAAAACCCCTTCACATCGGCAGACGTCAAGTATCCACTGGAGAAGGTAGATGGACCCCTGAAGTCAACATCAGCAATCACCAGATGCCTTAATGAACATAAAAATAAAAAAATAAATCCTCAGTGTCTTGGAATCAGATCGATGACTTCATTAATTAGTTGACAAAGAATTTAATGAAAAATTTTTGACATCATACGACTGTTTCGTGCTTTAGATCAGAACTTACAACACTTCTTCAGGGAACAAATGCGTCGTTTATTTTAATGACAGTCAAAGTAACAGCTTAAAAATGTTTAAAAAACTATTTTTGTCTCCGTTTCAGGTGGCTGATGTCATGTTGTCCGGCGTGCTCCCTGTCTGCTGGTGGGCGTCTCACCTGTGAGCGCACGCAGTCGTCTTTGAGAGGTCATCGGGACAGAACTCCGCCCCGGGTGATCCAGAGGAATTTTTTTTTTTTTTGAATTGAAGTGAATTCACCTGTCTGAATCTCCAGGTGATTTAATTGACGTCAAAATTGGGCAACGTTTTTCCAGTAGTTTAACAACTACCTGGTCAACCCCAGTAGGGGCGGGGTTACCTTAAGCTGAGGGGCATTATGCGTTTCAGGTACACATAAAAGTTACCATTAAAAGCACGCTGAAACGGCAGCGCTGCGCCAGTGACGCGCTTCATTTAAACAATAAAACACATTTAGACCAAAATCAGTCAATAATATACAACTTAAATTCCCAGACAGTTAAAAAAAATAAATAATTTGTGCAATAAAACATACATTCACACCACAGTAAGACATGTTTCAGCACCAAACACACAAACAATAAAACAGTACAAAATAAATATTGTGGGTAAAGTGATCTGTGTCTGAAAGTTTCAGCTTAAATTTTTTTGTTGCTTTTGAACTTCGTATTGTATCCAAAATAAAAACAGAGTATCCAATCATTATATCGTTTAACTTCTGTGTCATGATTTATTTTTAACACTTTTAGATGATTGTTTTTCACTTTCAAACGTTTGGCCCTGATGCGGTGGTGGGCGGGGCTTCAGCAGCCAGAGCCGCAGCCTCCCAGGAGTCGGGAGGAAGACTCTGCATCATGTCGCATCATGAAGAAAACAGCACGTGTTACTAACAGATGTAGTCATTGAAGCAGCTTCAGTCCGCATCTGTACAAACCAGTGTAACAAGAGCAAGTTTCCCAAAGTAACAGCAGTTCACTGGAAGACGGTGTCGTCTTCCAATGTTGCTGCCAGCGCGAATAACTACGTATGTTTTTTTATTTTTTAGCGTGCTTACGCCACAAAACCATCCAGGTTATTTGCATATCATAGGGACCATCTATGGGAAAAGACTGATGTGCCATAAACAGCTCCACATCTCTATATACCTCAGTCTTACTTCACTTATTCAAACTTTATGGCCCTGCTTTGGCTGCACAGCCAACCATCCAACTTCCAGGTTGAGAAAATGTGTTCCTCCTAATTACGTTTTTGTTTCAATGCGATCAAAATTAATCATAAAGCTGGAGCCTGGGGACAGACAGTGTGTCCAAACTAGTACAAGCACAACATCACTTTTAATCATAAAACATCTCAAATTGTTATTTCTGCCATCCAACAACAGCTGACCGCCTCGCGGGGGGGCACGTTACCTGTCGGACGGAGGAAAACCTAAACGAGCTCGACTCGGTCCCCGTCTTCGTCTTCAGCCGGGTTTCCTGCTGGCCTGGTCTGTAAGACGTCTCCCAACGCGGAGCGGTGGTGAATCAGAAGCAGTTGTTGTAAAAACAAAGAAAAACTCTGTCGGAGACGCGAAAACAAGAAACGGCCAGCGGCTACGCGACACCTTCTGTCCAGTCGTTATTGGGTTCCGCCTTCAAACTCACGCAACCGAGCGAACGTTCCGTATTTAACGACTAAATTTATTTAAAATCTTTTTTAAACATCTGTGATAATGTCTAGGTTTATTTGCAATAATGTTGTGATAACTTGTGTTTTTTGTGTGTGTTTTGATCGTCTGTTTTTGAGCTAATACTACGTACACCCCGTGAGGATGTACATCAGACATGATATTAGGTAACAGAATCATGTGACACGTGTGACTGACCGCTGCCTGCGCAGGAGTTAATCAGGAAACAGACGTTTCCAGCATGATAAACAACGTGTGAGACTAACACAGGTATGGTCAGCCCATACTATCCCAGAAGATTATGAGCAGCAAGCTGTAGTGGAAAATAAGAGACAGGCTGAACTATAAAGGGAAAGAGAAGGGGAGGTACAGATTAGATCTGACAGTAGAGCTTAACCTCCTAAAGTGTATCATCTGTATAACATGTGTGTCTCTTTCCTGTCAAAGAACTCAGTGAAGCTGAGCTTCAACAATACAAAAATACATCACTTTAAAATGCATTTGTTTATTTAACCAAAGCCTGAAAGACAAAATCATATGGGCAATACTAAGTACCCCCCGTGGTTCAATACCGTGTAGCTCCACCTTCAGCAGTGTGATCTTGAAGTGTTCATTTCCTCTGTGAATCTAGCAGCAGGAATTTTGGCCAAATCCTCTTTAAAACACTTCTTCAGGTCATAGACGTTTTAGATCATTCACTTTTGCACACCTCTCTTGAGCCCCTAGTTAAACTCTAAAACATATTACTTTGGACACCCACCCTGCACCCAAATGGAATCAGTGGACCCTGAACTTCTATCCAACCACGTCTTGCAATGAGCTTGACTCTCTTAGATGCAGGATATGAGACAAACCATGACAAAATTCTGTCCAGTCACTCATAAGAACCTGGGTGACATCATACATCACCTGAACTCCACCACTTGCTGCCTTGATTCTCTGCCAACAGGGTTTTTAGAAGTGTTGAACAAGAGTGTTTAACATTGTATTTCCTCAGATCTTCCAGACATTGTAAATACGTCTCTGCCTTCAGGTGTCTTTCCTCTGTGTCTAAAAACAGTCGTCGTTAAGCTACTTAAAAAAACAGTCTAGTCAGGTCACTCATGAACAGCTGCAGGCTCGTATCAAACTGACGGCCCCAGATTTTGTTGTCATTGAACTTAGGAACATTTTGGGGCCATCCAAGATTTCATATCGGAGACAGCAACCTGTAATGTTTATAAGGCTGCTGGGAAATTATATCCTAAATCTATTAGGAAGCCAGTAAAAAAACAAAAAAACGCCGGGACTGTAGAAATCTGATCTTTATTTACAAAAGGCCTTCCGAAATCTTGCTGCAATATTTTGGATCACCTGGAGGCTATTTGGAGTAATCTAAGGACCTCCGATTAACCAGGAATTGAAACCACGAAATCACAGAAAAGTAAAAAAACGAGTGTACGCTAAATGTGTAGGAACATTATCTTCGGTGGCGTTTGTTTCCAGAGGAACCAAAACAAAAGTCGGAATGCAGCCGACTGTGTTTTATCTTTTTTTCTCAACCGCTGCAGATATATAAAACAGATGCGGTGTAAGTCACTACATGGTGGCAAAATAGTACATCGTAACAGCTGAAAGAAACCTCCCAAAACAAAACAGGAGGTGCGAAGAAGCAAAGACACAGGTAAAAACGCAGACTGACGTCATCGTGGTCCGTTGACCGCCGGTTTCGGTCCGGACGATTGTTAAACGAGATGCTGCCCGGGAGGAGGTAAGTTCAGACGGGGAGTGTTTCTGGAGAGACGTGATCAGGCCCAGCGTGTTTACAAAGAGTCGCACCTTCAACTGAACTGAATCTGCTTTTATCTGCACAGACGCTCCCCAGTTGTTGTCTTTGAACGCACCGCAGGAGCTCCTCAGTGGTTGTCGTCTTTGAACGCACCGCAGACGCTCCTCAGTGGTTGTCTTTGAACGCACCGCAGACGCTCCCCAGTTGTTGTCGTCTTTGAACGCACCGCAGACGCTCCTCAGTGGTTGTCGTCTTTGAACGCACCGCAGACGCTCCCCAGTTGTTGTCTTTGAACGCACCGCAGGAGCTCCATATCAGAATTCAAACTTTTGCTTGTGACAGATGTGGCAAACAATACTGCGAGAAAAGGAATCTTATAAAGCACACGAAGGTCCACACGAGGCAGGATCAGTTTAGCCGTGAAGATCGTTGAGATAAGTGACTGAAATACGGATCTGGAGACACGTGACAGTTTGATCTGGTTTAAAGTTACTGGCTGGAGCGAAGACCAGCCTCACACCCAGACTCTGATTAGAGGACAAAACCTCCAAACACGTTTCTTTCCGTTTCCCAGAGACTATGTGGACAAAATAAGCCAAACCTTTCCTGATACACAGCAGATCTGCTAATATTGGTTATAATAAAGACAACTCTGTGATACTTCTTTTGTAATCATTATTAAGCTCAAACTGAGAGTAAGCTGCAAACGTCAGGTGTTGTTGCCGTGACGTGGTCTCCGACACCTGCGGTGGTAAACTGACCAACCGTAATCTCTGGTGAAGAAGCCGATTCCAGTTTCTAGACATGACATTTGTTTTTACTTCACTTCATACGTTTAACAGTATTGGTGTAGGATATTGAATCTACAAAATACAATTCAAATCTTGAACAACTTGGAGCATCTTTGCTTCAGTGTTTAATAATGACTTCATCTAAAAGTGTAAAAGTTGCCTGCTGGAACAATTGTGTAATTATGTGACCACTCGATATGAATTTGCCTTCTATTTTTTATCATCTAATAGTAAATGGGAATTTAATAATAGACTGTTCATTCAAACAAGCTGTTTTTAAATCTGTTTTTGTACACACAAACTTTTACAAAACAAGTATTTGCTGTTCAGACTCTGGGGTTTACTTGTATTGCATGTTTGCTTTTCATTTATTCCATATAAAAGTTCAAAGGTCTTCAAGTGTGGGTTGTTTTCCTGCCTGATGATGACCTCCTCTATGAGACACCGTCTGAATGAGCCAGTCGCTTTTCCTTTATGTCTTTAACCTTCTGACCTGACTGTCCTAAAGCTGGCCATCCTGGCTGGTAACCCACGTTTGATGGCAGTGGCGTTTGGTTTTAACTGGTAAATGGAGCCTTAGCTGTTATGAAAACGAGGGACCAGGTTGTCCTATTTAAATGGTCCGTTTTTGTCTTTTTGGTTGGCAAACAGCAAAGTGGTGCATGACTGCCACCGAGTGGTAACGGAGAGGTAGTTCAGGGGTCTGCTTCGGGACCGGGTGTAATGTTGAGCAACAGTGGCATCGATACGCAATTTAAATATTGATCAGACATCAATACAAATAATCCTTATCAACACGTTTTCAAGGAATTGTTTCTCATTTAACCATTTAGAACCCCAGAAATAAAAATGGGAATATTTTAGTTTCTTACTGCAATTTAGTATAAATTTAAATAATTGTGCCAAGTAAATGTATGATCAAACATTCAAACTTTATTGACATTTGCACAGCAGGAAAAAACGTGTTTCCATGTAGGATGAGATTCTTTTTTTTTTTGATGTCCACAATGAACGCCAGACAGCAGAGTCTTCAACAATTTTAAAAAGGCAACATGTGAAAAATGTAAACCAAGCACCTTCGATAAAAAGGGCGGAGCTAGACGCATCGAGGCTTTGGACCGAACGGAAAAAACTGCAGCTGATGACCTTCAACAAGAACAGAAATACATAAAAGTACCGTTTTTTTGTACACTTTTGACCACAATTCAGTGATTTCCTATGATCACGAAGTGTCATGAGTGAAGGTCTTTCTGCAGACTTCATAATGAAACAGCTGTCCGCTGTGTGGATGCTCAAGTCTCCTGAGTTCCTACTCGGTGAAGCTTTTACCGCCTCTCTTCTGGGAGGACTCCCTTGTGCGTCTACAGATTCCAGCCTCGGTTGGGAGCTGATATTCGTGCTTTAAGGAACGACTTTGAACGTTCATGTCGGGTTCGGACTCCGGTTTGGCTTCGCTCTTTAAAACGGACGGTTTCTCGCCCATGTGGACGTGAGCGTGGATCTTCAGGTTTCCCCTTCGAGTGAAGGTTTTGCTGCACAGGTCACAACTGAACGACTTCTCTCCGGTGTGGACAGTCATGTGCGTCTTCAGATTCCCCCCCCGGTTGAAGCTTTTACCACAGATGTTGCAGCTGAAAGGCTTCTCCCCCGAATGGACACTCATGTGCCTCTTAAAATCTATCCTCCACTTGAAACTGGTGCCACAAACAGCACAAGTGAAGGACTTCTCGCCCGTGTGGACGATCATGTGTTTCTTCAGATATCCCTGGTGTTTAAATCTCTTGCCACAAACGCCGCAGCCAAACGATTTCTCCCTGCTGGGAGCTGATGTTCTCGCTTTAAAGAACCACTTTTGTTTCAGTCTTTTCCCGTAAACGTCACGGCCGGATCGCTTCTCTTGCGTTTGAACTGTGGTTTGCAAATCCGTATTTTGCTTCGCTCTATAAACAAAGGTTTTCTCTCCAGTATGGAGACGAGCGTGGATCTTTAGATTTCCTTTTCGAGTGAAGGTTTTACCGCAAATATCGCACGTAAAAGGTTTTTCTCCTGAGTGGACGATCGCGTGTCTTCTAAAATCTATCCTCCGCTTGAAACCTTTACCACAAATGCTACAAATCAGTGACTTCTCTCCCGTATGGACAACCATGTGCTTCTTGAGATAAACCTTTTGGTTAAATGCTTTGCCACAGACATCACAGCTGAACTGGTTCTCTGGCGTGTGCACGGCGGTCGCTGAGTCGCCGTTTTGCTTCACTTCACAGTTTAACTGTTCCTCAGCTGTGTGGATGCCTGCATGTTTCTTCAGGTTTCCCCTTCGAGTGAAGGTTTTGCTGCACACGTCACAACTGAACGACTTCTCTCCGGTGTGGACAGTCATGTGCGTCTTCAGATTCCCCCCCCGGTTGAAGCTTTTACCACAGATGTTGCAGCTGAAAGGCTTCTCCCCCGAATGGACGCTCATGTGCCTCTTAAAATCTATCCTCCGCTTGAAACTGGTGCCACAAACAGCACAAGTGAAGGACTTCTCGCCCGTGTGGACGATCATGTGTTTCTTCAGATATTCCTTTTGGTTAAATCTCTTACCGCACACGTCACAGCCGAACCGCTGCTCTCCCGTGTGAACTCTCTTGTGTCTATCTAAATTGTACTGACACGTAAATCTTTTATCACAGTTTTGACAGTGGAATAGTTTGCTTTCAACGTGGACGCTCATGTGTCTCTTTAGTCGTCCCTTCCTGCCAAATCTTTTACCGCAAACATCACAGCAGAACAGTTTCTCTCCTGTTTGGACGGAGGTGTGTGAACCTGTATTTGGACTCACTCTGCAACGTTTCTTATTCACCCAACAGCTGGAAGACCTTTTCCCAGAATGAGGCTTCACGTGTCTTTGAAGAGACTGCTTGTATAGAAACTGATTTCCACTTTTGAAGCAGCTGAAGGGTTTTCTGGCTGCGTTACACCTCTGACTGCTGTCTACGGTTGAATCAGGTGTCCTGCTTACCGGCCTGCACGTTTCTTCTGCCTCAGGTTCAGAGTCTGACGATTTCTGCCAATAATCATCATCACTGACTTCAGTCTCAGAAGAGTCTGGATCCTTAACGTTGGTATCTGTTTGTCCAGGTGAACCTGGGTCTCCTGGTTCTGGCCCTCCACAGTCCTCTCCACCAGTCTCTGTCTTCAGGTGTTCAGTTGAGCTGCTGGTTTGAGTTCCTTTGTCTGTAATGTCCTCACTTTTGATTTGAAGAAGCTGTGCAGACTGAGGTTTCTCCTCATCTCCTTCGCTCTTCACAGTAACAACAGTGAATGACGATCTGCTGACATCAGGCTCCTCCTGTCCGTTAAGCTGCTCTCCCTCCTGACTGGTCCAGAGTTCTTCCTCTTCCTCCTTTATGTGGAGGAGCTCTGGGTCCTGCCGGTCCATACTGGGGCTCAAGAGAGTCTCTTCTTTCTTCAACATCAGCTGGTTGGCCTCCACAGGTAACACTGCAAGACACAGTCAATAACTGCAGTTAGATTGTAATGAATAAACAAATGAACCAATCAATGAATAAATATCCAAACCACTGAACAATTAACTAAACTTTAACAGAATATGGAGAAACAACGAATCACTTCACATGTGGCTGTTTCTTTTTGGGGGGCAGCCTGGACTTTGTAATGCCACAACTTCTGTGTAACTGCCCCCTGGTGGACAAACGATGCATCATCAAGACTCGTAACATGGTTCAAAGAATGTTTTCTTTTCACCCATCTCATCTGATTTTTTTCAGATATCTTCAACAGACAAGTTGTCTCCAGGATCTTTCCAGTGACCCAGAACATGAACCCCGAGCAAATATTACATAAACAACGGCAGGTAAAAACACCTTTAAGAGGGAAGAAACCTGGACCAGGACCTGGATCATAAGGGGGGACCCTCCTGGTGAAGACCAGCCGGGTAGAGCAGGAAGATGAAGATCAGAAAGAGAGGATGAAGAACAGAGGAGACATGGACACCTCAAACAAGAGCACAACACAGTTTACATGATGAATGGAGGACGTCTCAGGTGCTGACAAACACAGTTTCTTACCTGTGAATAAGTCAGGAGAGGGTTGGAAGTGGTCCTAGCAGAAGCCCTGTGCACGCTGGAAACCTGGAAGACAGTCTGGATGGAGGAGACGGAGCCTCCTAAGTTCCTCCCACCTGCCTGGTTGATGCATTCGGGTGCTGTTCCACTTTCAACCAGCCCAGAAGCTCTCCACAGTTACTTAGCTGAAGGCGGTGAGGACTGTTGCTGGAACACTGGCTCTCCTTGGCCTCCGGACAGATTAAAGACATTGCTGTGGCGTCTTCACGGCGGAGCTGGCGGCAATGGTCCAAGTGAAGTCGTCAGCGACGCTCACTCGGAATAACACGCACATCTGGTGGTTTTCATTTCCTAGAACATCGATGACAAAGAGAAGTCATCACCTTGGCAGAACAGGGTTTGTCTGAATACATTTGCACAGTTTGCTCCACGTTTCATTTATTTATGTACATCACCAGACGAACGTCTGGACACTTTCCCATAAAAACGAATGAGAAAGGAAACTTCTGACTGGTTGTGGAATTCCTCTGAAAAAGGAAATAAAGCAGATCAAAAGCCTTTCCTGCCTGTGAGTTGGTTTATGCTCCTGGTCCTGATCAAGTAGGAAGTCTGCACCAACAACCACCTCAGAAAACTCCCCGACATTTGTTTTAGGGGCCCATCAGTGTGAACACGTGTGGTGAAGATCTGCAGGTCTGAACAGACAGACATCTCCACGCAGCTTCACGTCATTATCCGTTATTGTTCTGAAGTCAAGCCGGAGTCACGTCTCTAGCGTCAGACAGGGGGCGGGGTCAAGCCGGAGTCCCGTCTCTACAGTCAGACAGGGGGCGGGGTCAAGCCGGAGTCACGTCTCTAGCGTCAGACAGGGGGCGGGGTCAAGCCGGAGTCCCGTCTCTACCGTCAGACAGGGGGCGGGGTCAAGCCGGAGTCCCGTCTCTACCGTTAGACAGGGGGCGGGGTTAAAGCGAGTCCGGCTCGGACGGTAATTTACGCGTCCAGAGGAAGAAACAACCCGACGATTTCAGCCCCAGCAGGAAAACACTCCCCCTCGTCAGTTATTTCCATCTGGGATCTACCAGGATATGTCTCCGTGTTTCGTGGCTCTGCTTCTTCAAAGACCAGCTCTCGCTTCTTGTTCGACTGTCACATTTTAGCTGATAAAAGTCCTCAAAACACAAACCAGTCACCCGGCATTGACAACTACTGTGTAAAGAAAATAACCCAACAAAAAAGAAAAAGAAAAAGCAACTATTTACGCTATTAATTATGAAATAAATCCATGATAGGCAGACGCAAGCTGCCGTCGGTCTCACTTCTATTTTGTTCCCCCTAGCAACACAGTGGGAGAGCAAAGGGTTCCTGCCTCTGTTTTCCCGGAGCACCAGCATTCCCACATCTGGGCTGAAGTCAACGTTAAACTAAAGAGGCCTTTAACATAAAATAGACACATCTAATTGTTCACTACGTGATTAATTAAGAAAATGTTTAGTGTAATTGAACAATGGTTTTAGAAAAGTGTAACTGAGAAAATAATTGCACTCAGAATTTCATTTATTGGTTACGGATTCTCTGTTTTGATTTAGATTTTGATTAATATATTTATGATAATAATGTGTGTGTGTGCGTGCATGCATGTGTGTGTGTTAAATAATCATTTGCAATGCCTGTAAAAGACATTTATTTAGAGAACCAAACTGCTTAGCCCAGCAGCATTTCTGGACCCATCAAGGTAAACCAAATTACTGTGCCCCCTTTTATTTAGTCTTTGGGGTTCTAAAGAATCGAATGATGTTCTTCCAACTGAGCTCCTGCCACACTCTTGACCCAGTGGTCGAATGTTGCACCCTCACACACATACCATTCTTCCTCTGACACGTCAGGTCCAGGTTCTCTCCCCCACTTTTCTTTCATCTACAGTGTTGACTTCCCCCTACTCTTCAACAGAGCTACAGCGCTGATATCACCTTAACCATCTAACTTTTATATGCATCAGTTAATAGCTTGATTACTCTGTTCACTTATATCTATATCATCTATGGCTACCTTCCTACGTCCCTCTTGATGCTTCTGTTGATCCGTTTGTGATTTGCGTTGTATTATTTGTCTACCCCTTCTGTAATACTCACCTCTTTGATCCCTGGTGTTGGTGCGTAGTTTAGAGCAAGTATCTGTCTGTGTCACGTTAAATTTGTGTCCTGAGTGTTGTTCCTCTCCACCTTCACTCCTGCTGCCGGCTCACGATACGATGACTGAGTCCTGAGTACACTTGACAGAGTCCTCATTAAAACCAAACTTTTTAAAACATTACACAGATAAGTCCACATGACACTATCAAATGCCTTTCCAGCATCCATCCTCACCTGTAGCACACGTTCTCCCCTCTTTCTGGCCTCCTCCCCTGTATGTGTTGTTTTCCTTATAGTCTCATGTGTCTACCTTATTAAACCAGCCTGGTCCACTTCTATCATTTCAGGCATGAATGTCTCAAATCTTATGGGAATTATGGAGGTATACATTTTATAATCTACATTAAGTATGGTTACTGGATTCCCTGTCCTTACCCTCTTTAGGAATTGTGGGGATTAGAGCTTCTTTCCAGGATGGGGGGATTATTTCCTCCTTCGTGGTATATTTAAATGATGCCAACATTACTGGGCTTAATTCCTCTTTAAATATGTTATAAAATTACGTTGGGAACCCGTTGCTACCTGGTGACTTATTGTTTTTCTTTTTGTTCTACTGATTGCGTCCCCCCAACCCTCCCCCATATGTCAGAGTTTAACATTCTTTTCTAAACTTTACCTATCAACTATTTCTACTAGTTACGTTTACTTTTAGGTATATTGCACATGGTCAGGCAAGTCTGTCCCACTATCCTGTGTATGTGTCCTTTTGTCATAAAGATGTAGTTGATTCTAAAATAAGTTGTGGATGTGGATGTGATAAATGTGTGTAGTCTATGTAGTGTATGCACATCCCTCCACATATCAGAGATTCCCAGTTCTTTTAGTTCAAAAATCATCTACCTGGAGACATGAGTTCGAGTCTTCTTCGTGCTCGTTCAACACTACAGTAACTCTACAACCCTCATTCCATGTATGTGCACCACAGGTGATCCAACAAACCTCCTAGCTGAGATCTAGTAGCTCATTGGCCACTGAATGATTCAGCTGACTTAAATTGATGAAAGTAAAATGTTCATGTTATTGATGACATGAACAACTTTATCATATATGGTAAAAAAAGCAACAGACATTAACGTCTTACCTCCGTTTGCTTGTTCCACAACAACAAAACAAAGTTCTGTTGCTCTGACATTGACGTATGATGCTGTCATTCAGTAAACCGTAAAATTCACAATGAACTTCTGACAGGTGGAGGGGATCATTCTATTTTTACTATTATTATAATTATTTGTAAGGACAGTGTACATTATTGAACCTCAGTTTTAAAATGTAAATGCGTCAACATAACATATAACAACACAACAATATAAAGTTTAAAAGAGGAAAGAAAGACGTCAGTACAGTTTAAACATACATGTATAGTGATGTTGGCAGCCAATGATCAACAGCAGGAGGCACTAAATCTGACAGCAGCTTTAATTTAGGGACGGGAAACATGGGCAGGTTGTAAGACTTCAACACTTCCTGTGGCGTGTACGCTGCAGCGAGGAAGATTGACAGCTGGCATCAGACATGCAAGAACTACTTCACTTAGCTGGTGAAACCCATGAGACGTCTTTGACATAAAACCACACTTACAATTTTACAAACATAATACAATATAAATACTGTCATGTTTTCTGTGTCCGGTTATTAAATACTTTAAATTCCAAATGTATTTGAAGGCACCACAATCCATGGACCTACTGAGGACCAGGTGAGGTTAATGAGTGTAATTAGTGTCTGGAGCACCAATATAAGTTCAAGTGAAGCTGCTGGACAGTTACAGCAGTGATTGTTTTTACAGATTTAATCAGTTTTCTGACTTTAAGTTGTCTTGCTTTGTTAGTCCGTTATGGAGTTGAAGTTTCTTTTAAGGTGACTTGACTCAATTTTTGGTTTTCAAGTCTTTGTAATATGTTTCTCCTTTGCTCTAATTCCTGTTTTGATGTTACCAGGGTCTCTTGGATTTGCATCCTGCTCTTCAACATTGGATTTTGTTACCCCACTAAAAAAAGCAAGTAGACAAACATTTTATTGTAAAATCATCCAGCTTCAGAACTTTGACCCAGACATCCACTTCTAGATCTTAGTGTGAAGATGATGTGGTGAAATTCAGTCTAAATCTCATGTGTGGTCTCAAATGATTCAGCATAGTCGCATGTTTAATAAACTTTAACTTGCATCTCATTCTGGACTGGTGTTGTGACCTCAGTTCAAACTGGTGCAGGAAGCGGCTACGGCGGCGCAGGAAGCGGCTATGGCGGCGCAGGAAGCGGTGCAGGAAGCGGCTATGGCGGCGCAGGGTCCGGCTTCACGACCGGCGGCGGTGCAGGAAGCGGCTACGGCGGCGCAGGGTCTGGCTTCACGACCGGCGGCGGTGCAGGAAGCGGCTATGGCGGCGCAGGGTCCGGTGCTGGCTTCTGGGTTCAGGATTACGGGATTGCTCCCATCGTTGAGCAGCTGTTGCGCTTCAGGCCTGACCGTCCTTTCCCAGTTCCTGCCTGGACCTCTGCTCATGTTTCCTCTGACTCGGTGAAGGTCCGTCCTGAGTTCCCTTCATCCCACACCGTCCAGTTCAGCAGTGGCTACGAGCGAGCACGGGACCTCAATTCTCATTCCAAGTACTCCACGGATACGTTTGACCACATTGCTGGTGGAGAGGAGCAGCAAGGAACTGGATCTAAAGGGCTCAAGAAGTTCTAGAGGGGTGACACTTTGGGCTCTGATCTTCTCATGCAACATGATCTCAATAAATATGTGATGTCTTCTGCAAGTTTGAGAGCTTCTGGATGAAATAAAAACTTGAATAGACGTGTTCGGTCTCTGCTCTCATGATTCATACCTTCCACTGACTCTGTCTCAAACACGGATCGTTAAAGCACTGACTCTTTTAGCCTGGCTGCAGGTCTCCAGACAGGCCGCTCCCTGAACTTCTTTGGGAAGTTGGTGCCCACAACAAAGCAACCTTCTCATGAGCTGTCCCTGATCGCTCTGCCAGTGGTTTTTCACCTGTTTACAATGGCTTGGTGCCACTAACATGTGTTCATTGGTCAGAACAACCTGCTAGAAATCTCGCTTCAACTGCATTGCAGAAACCTCATCTTACTGTGCAAACTACCCCTACATCTGGGGTTTAGAGCGGCAACGTGACCGGTCTGAGACTGGCCTCCAGTGGACAGGAACTGCAACTTTAATGGTTGAAAATGTGGCCAAACCGTGTCTTCTGATTCTCACCTGGAATTGCATAACTGCCTACTGCTCGCACCATCAGCCATCTCTCACCACCCCTTCCCTTTAGTTGTGGAGTATCTCGGCTGCTCTGTGGTAGCAGTCCTACAACCTGTTGGCTGGACAAAGTTCCTTCAGACCATTCCAGCAGTTGCAGGCATGAATTTGTTTGCCTTACTTCCAAATGTTTTCAAAAAAAGCTCTGATCATGCCGTTAAAATGAATCCTTAAACTGAGCTGGGTCTCCTTACTTTTCCAAGGATATGGAGCAAGAAGTTTGTAAACGGGTTGCAAGGTTCCTCAATGTCTACATCCATGGTGGGTTAAAGGGCCGTTCCACTGAAACGGTTCTTTCTGCAACCGAAGCCCTAAGAACAGCGAGAGCAACATTCCTGTGCTTTTCCGTCTGACTCCGGTACACTGAACCACAGCATACTTGTACTCAAACTTGGGCTCCTACCTTACTGGATGTTTAGGCAAATGTATCAAAGCCTTTGACTTCCTTTCTCTGAACTGTATCCGCTCTGGTTCCAGAGGTGCTACTGCACACAGGATTCCCTCTCGGGAGGAAGGTTAGGATGCAGGATGCATTTTCTTTACCTGGTCTTAGATCTGAGTTTAGACACTGGGAGACCCTGACCTCTCAGACTCATTTGCATTTTGGGAGATTAATGAAATGCAGCAATAAAACATTTTTCAATCTTGACACAGGAACTTTATAAGTTTAATGCTGCTTCACCCTTTTTGGTTCTGAATACAGAAGGTAGGTGTGACCCTGAGTCGAGGGATCTGCTCAGTTCAAAATGGACCAGATTTTAATTGTATTTTAACCCAAGACTAGAGATTTAAAGGGTTTTAAAGTATTCTTTGACAGAAAGTCAGTGTAAATGTCGGGTGGCCAATCAGCATGTTTTATTCACTATTTATGGTTTTATTGGTGTGCCGCATGGTTTTACGGATTTGATGTGTGTATTTGCATGACGTTTTGACGTTTCCTTTGTCGGAGCTTTCCTGCATGAACTGATTGATGATGCACTACACCTGTCAACAAGCTGACGCCGCTGATGAGCCGCACCTGAGGAGGACATGAGGTTAGAAAGAGGCAGAGAGAAAAGGAGAGGGGCAACTGCACGGAGGGAAAAACATGACACGGGGCTGACGGGGGCCAGCAAAGGAGGAACAACATGAGAGAGAGCTGACGGGGGCCAGCGGACCAGGAACGGGAACAGACAGGCTGACCATTGGAGAAAGGAGGTCGTGGCAGGACGGAGCGCTGCAGAGGACCGACCAGGGAGGCCAGCTGCGATGAACCTGGGGCTGAGGAGACGAGTCGCCCGCACAGCTAAGTTCAAAAGGAATGTCACTGGTGTGAACGTGAACGTGGCTATTACTTGGTCAGAGCTGAACTGTAGCTGAGTTTCTCCTTCCCGTTCCAGTGGCGCGCAGTAAGGTGGCTACCGCTGGAACCACACAACAGCCATTGGGACCCCCCCGTCATGGACTGCTGCTCACTCACTGGTTTTAATTGATGGACTGCCAAGCTGGACTTTTTATCATGTTTTATAGGAGGGTCATATGACTGCTGTGCTGACCGTTTAATTACTACTTTTATATATATATATTGTGCTTTTTGATTGTTTAGTTTTTATGGTAGCTACCACTTTCTGTACATTAAATTTATTCCATTTTAAACCTGGTCTTAGTGCGTATCCTTTCTGGCAGTGGAACTTGTGCTGGTATCATAGAGCGTTGCGCTGAAGGTGCGACATCTTTAAATTTGGCGTTGCTGGCAGGATACCAGCTCCACTGTCAGAAATGGAGAGCGCTTGTGGTAGTACTAACCCTGCATGTACTACACAGTACATTGTGCCATGGTTTATGGGGGCTGCTTGGATTCCGAAATTTGATGGTGATAAAACTAAATTTGCAGAATGGAGAGCTCAGGTGGAAGTAATGCTGCGAGCACAAGGACTAAACCAACAGCAAGAGGCTGATTTTATTTTCGGTGCTCTGGATGGAGAGGCCAAGCGAGAGCTCCAACTCTTAAGCCCCAGAGAAAGAAATACTAGCCAGAAAATATTGGACACTTTGCAGGGACTTTACGGCCAATCAGCCTCTAGGGCGCAGCTACGAGCCAGTTTCTTTAACTGCAGACAGAAGCCTGAAGAAACTGTGACTAGCTTTGTGTTGAGGCTTCGAGAGCTCTTTGCCAGGTGGCAAGAACAAGATGAACGTAACCCTGATAGCGAGGACCTCTTGTTGGACCAGTTGATGGTTGGGTTGAAGTCGGGTCCCGTAAAACAAGAATTAAGTAGACAAATGCGACGTAATGAAAGAATGACCTTCTCCGTGGCCACCAAAGAAGCTCGCTTCCTAGAACAAGAGATCCAAGATGGAGAGCCAGAGGTTTGTTCTCAAAGAATTGCGGTTCAACCCCACGGAGGTGTGGCTACGACAAGGGGAGAAGAGTTACCTGGCCAGATACGGGCTGAAATCCAGGCTGAGCTACGTAAAGAAATGCAGAAAGAAATCGTAGAACAAATGAGAGTTATGACAGCTAACCTCTTGGAAGAACTAAAGACGCAGGTTTTCATGAGCGATCCATCCCCACCATCAAGACCGACGCCTGCAGAATATCCGAAAGCCCCCGTACCAGAGAAGTGGACAAGAAGACGACAGAGTAATTGGCAACAGCAGACCTACCAATGGGACCCACAGGGTAGGCCTATATGCCGATTATGTAACCGGGTCGGACACCTCCAACGACATTGCACCCAGTTACCAAACCAGCGTCAGGATTTTTGAGCCCCCCTGCAGTCGAGGGCCAAGCAGCAGGGGTGGTGGTCCAAGATGAAGAGCCCACTCTGAAAGAAGCCCAGCCAAAGTCTGCCTTGGTTGGTGAGTGCCCTACCGTGACTATTGAGATGAATGGTCAACCCATACCTTTTGTGCTCGATACAGGTTCTCAAGTGACTTTGTTGAGTAAAAGTCTGTTTACTCGATACCTGGAGGGGACCGGAGTGACCCGAGGTGGACAAGTCCCTTGGTTGACACTACGAGCTGCTAATGGCCTGAAGATTCCCTATGTTGGTTACATGATGGTGAATTGCACGGTAGGAGGGACACACGTTGCAGAAAAAGGGGTGATCATTGTGGAGGATGGCTGTTTGGGAGCTAACAAAGGCATATTAGGGATGAACATTATCCAGGCGGTGTGGTCCTCTCTTACGCAAGGAAGTCATCCAGGGATATCTGCGTTCAAGACGACCCTATCACCTATGGAAGGACAGGTTTGGACACAGGCGTTTGCAGAGTGTCAACGTGTGGCCACCGGGGTTCCCCTCATGCCTTGTCAGGGTGTGGTGAAGTTGCCCCGTCAGCAACCAGTAATTGTCCCACCTAACTCCGAGATGATCATTTGGACCCAAGTGTCAGGTGACGTATGCAACTCCTCTGATGTGATCGTGGAGCCTCTCCCCGATAGCGATACGGAATGGTGCGTGGGACGTATGCTGGCGACACTGAGAGGTGGAAAGGTACCTTGCAGGATTTGTAATCCCAATCCTTACCCCATAGAGATCCCTCAACGACAGCCATTGGCCCAAGTGGGTGGAGTAACGGAAGAGGACATCCAAGGAGAACGCAAGTTGGTCCTGAAAGGCGTGACACCGGACGTAGTAGAGGTGTCCGTGAGACAGGTGGGACTGTCAGATGAAAATGATGTAGAGGTCTGTTCTTTAAGCTCCCTGCAGGGGGAGAACTTGACTTACCACCAACAGGCCGAGATGACTAGCCTGCTGCAGAGATGGACTAAGGTGTTTGCGAGCCATGAAGAGGATTTTGGCCGTACCGGGGCAGTGAGGCACCAGATACCGACGGGGTCAGCGCCACCGAGCAGGGAAAGGTATCGACCAGTTCCCCCGAGCCTGTATACAGAACTAAGGGCCCTACTACAGAACATGCTGAACAGCGGCGTAGTCAGGGAAAGTTCTAGTCCTTGGGCCGCACCCATCGTGCTAGTACGAAAGAAGGATGGGAGTTGGCGGTTCTGTGTCGACTACAGGAAGTTGAATGCAGTGACCCATAAAGATGCGCATCCCCTCCCACGTATCGAAGAATCACTAACTGGACTCAAGGCCGCCAAATGGTATTCGACTCTGGACCTTGCTAGTGGCTATTGGCAGGTGGAGATGGAGCCCAGCGACCGAGAGAAAACCGCCTTCACCACCCCGTTTGGTCTGTATGAATTCGATCGGATGCCATTCGGCCTTTGTAACGCCCCTGCAACGTTTCAGAGGTTAATGCAGCGATGCCTTGGAGATATGGTAAATGATTTCCTGCTGATTTACCTCGATGACATTATCGTTTTCTCCCATGATTTCAGTAGTCACGTAGACCATCTGGAGAAGGTGTTCCAGAGACTGCACCAACATGGATTAAAACTACAACCCAGTAAGTGTCGGTTGTTCCAACGGAAGGTAACCTACCTTGGACATGTTATCAGTGAAGTAGGAGTAGCCACAGACCCACAGAAGATCTCGGCGGTGAAGGATTGGCCTGTACCCCGGACGGTGAAACAGGTCAAGTCTTTCCTTGGGTTTGCTGGCTACTACCGCCGTTACATACCTGCTTTTTCTAGGGTTGCTGGACCCCTACGTGCTCTTACCCATGGCTCCAATAACGACCGGAAACCAACTACGATCGACTGGTCACCAGAGTGTCAAGAAGCCTTCAATCGGTTGAAGGAGGCTTTAATGAAAGCACCCGTTTTGGCCTATGCGGATTTCTCTAGACCATTTAACTTGTATACAGATGCCAGTTTTGGTGGATTGGGGGCAGTGTTGGCCCAAGTACAAGGAGGCAAAGAGCGGGTAATTGCTTATGCCAGTCGCAGTCTCCATCCCCCAGAACGAAACGACCAAAACTATAGCTCCTTTAAGCTAGAGCTATTGGCTTTGAAATGGGCAGTGACTGAAAAGTTTAAAGACTATCTTTATGGTGCTGAGTTTACTGTTTTTACAGATAACAACCCACTAGTACACCTGGAGAGTGCTCGCCTTGGTGCAGTCGAGCAAAGATGGGTTGCCCAGCTCGCCAATTTCAAATATACCATCAAGTATCGTCCCGGTACCCAAAATAAGAACGCCGATGCACTCTCACGTCTTCATGATCGAGGGGATGAAGACGCACCGGTTAACCAGGTGACAGCAGAAGAAGAAACTTGGGCGGAACGACAGGCCCGGGACCCGGACCTGAGTAAGGTACGATTGTGGAAAGAACAAGCTACTCCACAATCACAGATGGGCGAAGTGTCACCGTCAGTGAGACGGCTGTTGAGAGAATGGGACAGAATTGTAGTGAGAGACGGTGTAGTTGGGAGATTGACCACTGCAACGGATACTAATCAAGAACTTTTCCAAGTTATTGTCCCCAAACAGGCCACCCGTGACGTCTGGGACAAGTACCACAAGGAGATGGGACATCCAAGTACAGCTCGAACGTTGACCACTTTAAAACAACGCTGTTTCTGGCCGGGGATGACCGAAGACGTGAAGGACTGGACAGAAAGCTGTCCACAGTGTGTGTGCTCCAAACCTGGATCTGATGTAAGAGCACCATTGGTTTCCATTCAGACGTCCTATCCCTTTGAGGTCATCGGCATGGACTACCTCTCTTTAGGCCGCCCTGAAGACCGATACCCATATCTCCTGGTCATAACAGACCTGTTTTCAAAGTATGCAGTTGCAGTACCCACCAAGGACCAAACGGCAAACACTACGGCTAGAGCCCTTTATGAACATTTTATAAGAACATTTGGCTGCCCTGAACGGATCCTGACCGACCGAGGAGCGTCATTTGAATCATCACTGCTGCATGAGTTGTGCAAACTGTATGGGTGTCACAAGAGTCGTACTACAGCTTACCACCCACAAGGAAATGGGGCCTGCGAAAGATTTAATCAGACATTGATAAGGCTTCTGGGTTCATTGGCCGAGACTAGCCAAGCACAGTGGCCAGACCAGTTGCCGGCTCTCCTTCAGGCCTATAATAACACTGTACACAGCACGACGAAGATGACACCGCATTATGTGGTGTTTGGAAGACATGCAAGGCTCCCCATCGACTGGGTTATGGGCTTGAATCATGCTGTAGAGTCCCATACCCTGCAAGGTTGGGTCAAGCAACACCAACAAGCCCTTAACAACGCATACCAGTGTGTCAGGAATCACACTGAGCATCGACAAGAGCAAGACCAGGCACGCTATAATCGCCGGACCAGGTGGGCCCCCTTTCTCCCAGGTGAACGAGTGTTGGTTCGTAATTTCCGAAGGAGAGCCAAAGGAAAATTGACCCCAAGGTGGTGCCCAGAACCTTTCATGGTGGTGACACAGTTGCGTAAGGGCCTCCCAGTCTATGTTCTAAGGCCAGAGGGTAAGGAAGCCCCAACACGCACAGTACACCGTAATAACCTGCGTCCATGTCCTATGAGCGTGTTACAGGAACACCTAGGGGAGGCGGAACAAGACCCTATGCCCGTCCAAGAGCCAACGCACTTGCCACCTCCGACTTGCTGGCTCCCAAGTTTAGTCATCGGGACTAATCAACGACTAGAACCCCCGAATATAGAAGCGGCACAGAATGCGCAACCTGAGCCTCCAGGTATCCCAGCAGTCCCCAGGGGTGAACAGGAACGCCCTGAGGTACGGCATTCCCAGCGAAGTAATTTTGGGTGCCCACCAGTCAGGTACCAGTAACGGTAAGCGGTCGGGACGACCTATGTTAAAGGAGGGGGGTAAATGTCGGGTGGCCAATCAGCATGTTTTATTCACTATTTATGGTTTTATTGGTGTGCCGCATGGTTTTACGGATTTGATGTGTGTATTTGCATGACGTTTTGACGTTTCCTTTGTCGGAGCTTTCCTGCATGAACTGATTGATGATGCACTACACCTGTCAACAAGCTGACGCCGCTGATGAGCCGCACCTGAGGAGGACATGAGGTTAGAAAGAGGCAGAGAGAAAAGGAGAGGGGCAACTGCACGGAGGGAAAAACATGACACGGGGCTGACGGGGGCCAGCAAAGGAGGAACAACATGAGAGAGAGCTGACGGGGGCCAGCGGACCAGGAACGGGAACAGACAGGCTGACCATTGGAGAAAGGAGGTCGTGGCAGGACGGAGCGCTGCAGAGGACCGACCAGGGAGGCCAGCTGCGATGAACCTGGGGCTGAGGAGACGAGTCGCCCGCACAGCTAAGTTCAAAAGGAATGTCACTGGTGTGAACGTGGCTATTACTTGGTCAGAGCTGAACTGTAGCTGAGTTTCTCCTTCCCGTTCCAGTGGCGCGCAGTAAGGTGGCTACCGCTGGAACCACACAACAGCCATTGGGACCCCCCCCGTCATGGACTGCTGCTCACTCACTGGTTTTAATTGATGGACTGCCAAGCTGGACTTTTTATCATGTTTTATAGGAGGGTCATATGACTGCTGTGCTGACCGTTTAATTACTACTTTTATATATATATATTGTGCTTTTTGATTGTTTAGTTTTTATGGTAGCTACCACTTTCTGTACATTAAATTTATTCCATTTTAAACCTGGTCTTAGTGCGTATCCTTTCTGGCAGTGGAACTTGTGCTGGTATCATAGAGCGTTGCGCTGAAGGTGCGACATAAAGACCTCACAAGTGGTCCACCTCAGTCCAGGTCTGAGGTCTTTACACCAGTTCCCAGAAATGAGTGTTAATTCAAAATCCAATCTAACACTGGTTCTCAGCCGCATTTGAATCAAGCTCCAAAGCTGCAGAGATAAGCTGAAATATTTTGACTTTTACCAATGTCTAGACTTTAAGTCACTTTGATTTGTGTCTGAAATGCTTTGAATCACCTTGAATTTAATGCAGATAAATTTGCCTAATACAGCCCATTTTTGGAGCTGGTTTTGACCCAGTCCGTTTTGCCTTTAGGTGCATGTCAGTTACGTCAGGGGTCTGTTGCGCAGGACGTGCACGCACGTCGCGGAAGTCAATTCAAATATGCAGGGATGGTCATTTATATACACCTGCCAACCCAGGTCGGGCTGAGCATTGGAGGCCCACACCAACTCTAGGGATAGAGTAATCCGTTCATTTCTTTAATTCGTGTGTAATTCCTGAGTAGCTTTTAACATCTGTACAAGTACCGTTCGCCGCCCAGTAGGCAGACGCCTCAATTCCATAGCTGAATATTGAGTGGTTGGCAATACCAGGGTTCCTCTGCTTCTGTAGCATCCGAAGATTTAATGGGCACCAGCTTCCCAACTAAGTCAGTGAGTAGCAAGTGTGCAGACCTGCATTTCCTCAAGCAAGGCTCAACGTGGTGCAAAGAGTCAGTGCTTCAACGGGTCCATTTTTAGACACGGCGTACAAACATCTCACGAGGCAGACATGGATTCAGTGGAAGGTATGAATCATGAGCTCAGAGACAAACACATCTATGAGAGTTTTTATTTCTTTCTCAAACCTGCAAGAGACATGAGATCATGTTGCATGAGAAGATCAGAGCCCAAAGTGTCACCCCTCTAGAACTTCTTGAGCCCTTTAGATCCAGTTCCTTGCTGCTCCTCTCCACCAGCAATGTGGTCAAACGTATCCGTGGAGTACTTGGAATGAGAATTGAGGTCTCGTGCTCGCTCGTAGCCACTGCTGAACTGGACGGTGTGGGATGAAGGGAACTCAGGACGGACCTTCACCGAGTCAGAGGAAACATGAGCAGATGTCCAGGCAGGAACTGGGAAAGGACGGTCAGGCCTGAAGCGCAACAGCTGCTCAATGATGGGAGCAATCCCGTCATCCTGAACCCAGAAGCCAGCACCGGACCCTGCGCCGCCAAAGCCGCTCCCTGCGCCGCCGCCGGTGGTGAACCCGGAGCCCGGGCCGCCAAAGCCGCTCCCTGCGCCGCCGCCGGTGGTGAGCCCGGAGCCCGGGCCGCCAAAGCCGCTCCCTGCGCCGCCGCCGGTGGTGAGCCCGGAGCCCGGGCCGCCAAAGCCGCTCCCTGCGCCGCCGCCGGTGGTGAGCCCGGAGCCCGGGCCGCCAAAGCCGCTCCCTGCGCCGCCGCCGGTCGTGAACCCTGACCCTGCGCCAGTTTGAACTAAAGTCACAACACCAGTCCAGAATACATACAAGTCAGGTTAAGAAACAGATGATAAAACTGAATCTTATACGACTACATATGAGAGATATAACTTGGAGTGTAAGACGGAATTTCACCACATCATCTTCACACTAAGATCTAGAAGTGGATGTCTGGGTCAAAGTTCTGAAGCTGGATGATTTTACAACAAAATGTTTGTCTACTTGCTTTTTTTAGTGGGGTAACAAAATCCAATGTTGAAGAGCAGGATGCAAATCCAAGAGACCCTGGTAACATCAAAACAGGAATTACAGCAAAGGGGAAAAAAAAAACATTTGAAAAAGTAAAAGTTGATCAAGTCACCTCAAAACAAACTTCAACTCCATAACGGACTAACAAAGCAAGACAAACTAAACTCAGCAAACTGATTAAATCTGTAAAAACAATCACTGCTGTAACTGTCCAGCAGCTTCACTTGAACTTATATTGGTGCTCCAGACACTAATTACACTCATTAACCTCACCTGGTCCTCAGTAGGTCCATGGATTGTGGTGCCTTCAAATACATTTGGAACTTAAAGTATTTTATATTGTTGTGTTGTTATATGTTATGTTGACTTGCCAAAAGACTAAAGATGAAAATGAGCCTTTTTGCCAAATCTGGCACATTAATTAAACAATCAAAGATCACCTTCGTCTTTGCAAAGACTCCATCAGCCAAGGAAAATCTATTACTCTGAAGTAATTTGTTCAAATGATTCAAACAATTCTAAACCTCTTTTTCCCTTCCTAATAATATCCATCACCCCCCCCCCCCCTTTCTGCCACCCCACCTCCATTCAACTGCCTTCTGACTTCTGCAGTTATCTTCTTTAACAACAAAATCCATACAATTCACCAACACATTGATGTGTATCGCAACATCTCTGTTTTCCAGCTTCCTACTTCTTCAGATATTTCCAACCTGTTTTTGTTGTATTTTATCCTGTTTTATTATGTTGTATGGTGACCTTGAGCTTCACGAAAGGCGCCATATAAATAAAATGTATGATTATTTTTTCATTTTAAAACTGAGGTTGATTGATGTGCACTGTCCCTTACAAATAATATTGATAATAAAAAACACAAATAGAATGATCCCCTCCACCTGTCAGGAGTTCATTATAAAATTTATGACTTTTATTTTTATATGCTGCTGAATGACTCAGCATCTTACGTCAATATCAGAATGAAAAAATGTGGTCAAGGAGAACAAGCAAGCAGAGGTAAGTCGTTGATGTCTGTTGCTTTTTTTTTTAATTTAATCATATATGATAAAGTTGTTGGTGTCATCAATAACATGAACAATTTACTTTCATCAACAAGCCCACTGAGTCATTCAGTGGCCAATGAGCTACTAGATCTCGGCTATGCCCCGCCTCCTGCTGTAGATTGACACCATGCTGAAGAATTGCAACCACAAACAGAAAGATTGCAGCTGAGAAGGACGGTTCACAAGCGGAGATGTTTTTAGGAATCATGGAGAGAAAAGAAAGGTGCAGCCATGAACGATGATTGGACTCTCAGTAAGAGATTTGATTTCTTGGTTACAGATTTTGGTTCGCAGTACACGTGGTGATGAACTGACGCCATACTTACTGGAATGCCCATCCATCCATTATCTATACCCGCTTACTCCGTCTCCGGGTCACAGGGGTCCGTCGGAGCCTATCCTGATGCATATAGGGCGAAAGGCAGGGGTCCACCTGGACAGGTCGCCAGTCCATCGCAGGGCCACATAGAAAGACAGACAACCAATCACGCTCACATTCACACCTATGGGCAATTTAGAATGATCAATAAACCTACATGCATGTTTTTGGACTGTGGGAGGAAAACGGAGTAACAGGAGGGAACCCACGAAAGCACCGGAGAGCATGCAAACCCCACACAGAAACACCCACCAGCCTGGTAATTGAACCAGGAACCTTTTTGCTGTGAGGCAACAGTGCTAACCACTGAGCCACCGTGATGCCCACCGTGATTAGCAAAAGCATATATTCCCAGTTACAACTTTAGAAGAGCAATAACTCCAATGTTACACTTTAATATCTAATCTCAATTTAGTATTCATTACAAACAGCCTTTGTAGATCTTCATAAGGAGAACTTGAACGATAAATTTCCCATGTATGGTGGGTGCAGGATTTCTGACCTGTACCACAACCGGCCACCAGGGGGCTCACTTTATCTGCACTTTTATAACAACCAGCACCGTAGATATATATAAACACGTGTATATATCTATGGCCAGCACTATCCTGCAATAGTATGTGTCTGCAGCCCCGGAGGCTGCAGTGTCAGACCTGCTGCTTCAGACCCCTCATGTTTGTGTGACTGCATCTACTGGATGGCTGGAAAACTGCAACACCAAGCTCTAGACCCTCTATACCCGCAGTTGGAGACCCCAACAAACTTCTAAATCCCAACAAAACTACAGTCATGGATTAAACGTGCTTTATTACACAGGACTTTGTGTAATATTGTGTGTATATATATATATATATATATATATATATATATATATATATATATATATATATATATATACATATATATATATATATATATACACTCGCACTTCAGGTGATAACAGAAAAGTGACAGTTTTGAGTTCTCCAACCTTTATGTTTGTTGTGTTTGTGTTGGTTGCATTTAGCAACTTACAGGTGGGTACGATTGTGGCGAGAGGAGTTTGTTCAGGAGAGGAGCTTTTTTTTAATGGAAGATGGATCAGGTCTGGAAGATGCTCAAGTAGAAGGTGTTTGTGGTGTGAAGATGAGGATTTAGGACCTCTCTGCAGTAAGCCATCATGAGAAAGTTTGTCCCCAACAGAAGTGATGAGCTGAAGACAGCGTACATATAATTCCCCATTCAGAAGATATATGTATACATCACTTGAAGTTCTGATGCGGTCACTAGGATGCACATTAAAAATCCTGAGGAGCTTGACACCATGACATTCAAATACGACTAATTCATGTGCCCCTGATGGGTTCACTGACGGACGCTGATCTCAGATCTACTTCCTGACACCTTGATGCACTAAAACTTGGAGGTGGTGGAAATCTTTGTTCAATGCAGGATGGAGATTCAGAAGATCCTTCACACCTGCAGTCATCAGGGTCTACAATAAGTCTGTTTAAAATGTTTTATTGTAGACCATGCTCACAGTGGCGTGTTGTGGGAGGTCTGCAGAGAAGACAGAAAACAGTTTTCCTTAACATTTAAATACCATCACAGTCCACACAGAAACCAGGTCCTGGATCTGCCCAGTATTTAGCCTTTCTGGATTCTTACATGCAACTGAATGATTTTGTTTTAGAAAAATACTAAGTAGGTAATACAGTGATGTAAACGATTAAAATGACTACAAAACACAATGTAACTAATAAAAGGACAAGTTACATGGTCATATTCATAGTGAACTTACAGATGTGACTTGTTTTAACTGCTGATGCGTTTCTGCATTTCAGACATGGTAAACAGTGTCATTTATATAAAAAGAAAAAATGGCCTGAAGCCCAAGTGTGTTTGGTTTATTATATAATCCACTTCATTTATTTGATGTTTAATTTGTTGTGGTATTTAATGTTTAAACTAATTGTGCAAGTCGAACATCAGGCTTTTTCTCTCCAACCAGATAGGCTGTACTATTGCCGTCTTAGACTTAAATTTGACCTGCCTCTTCGACAGTTGCTGTAAATACTGTTAGGTATAAACTCAGTAACATGCCATTTTATTTTCAAATTAAAGGCAACAGTTTGACAATATTAATGCGATTTACATTTAACACTCACTTTCCCATCACCATCCTTGCTGCTTTGAAAGGTAAGATGGCGCTGTTGCAAAAACACGAGGGGTCTGAGACTGCAGCCTCCGGGTCTGCAGACATGCTTCTATCCTACCTCAACCGCTAGACTACTTTATCACTTTCTCCTCACTCACCCCGCTTGACAAACATATCTGGCAAAAATTCTGCATCAGCCAAACAGGACGGTTTTGGCAGATTTATTGTAGATAGTTCAATTGACATCCCAACTTGAATGTCCACGAGGTGACGTGACACCGTTTGTGGCTTTACATCTTAATGCCACCCAAACTGCTGCACACCTCTTTTGAACTTATTTGAATCTAAACACAAAATGTTTTTAAGCTTGAGCTGCTTTACAAATGGCATGATGAAAACTGATGGACGAAGTCGCACAAAGATCAGGGACAGATCATTTGTAGGCTCTGGTTAAAGGCTCAGATATATATTAAAAAAAAAGTTGTGGCTCCAAAAATCCCCGCATGTAGAACTGTTAATGCATCGAGCAGGGCGAGATGGATGCTACAGACACTGTACCGGCCCAACATGCAAGGTGAAGTCAAGGACAGACTGTGCTCAGCATACAAAGAATACTCAGGCTTGTGCTACCAACACAGCCATGGCAGATCACCATGGACTTATTCAGGCAACCAGGGAAAGACTTTCCACTCATGGTGGATCAGTCAGCTTTCTGGGAAATAGGCTCCCAGATCTTTCAGAGACCACAGTACTGTGGTGCAAGGCACAGTTTGTAAGGCACAGACAGGGTGGTTGAGGCCCACAGTTGACATTCAGAAAGTCTGGTAAAGCATGGGACTTTCTCAAATCCTCAGACACCCAAAAATCAAATGGAAAGGTTGAGTCAGCTGTGAAGAACCTCTGCAAGAAAGCAGCTAGCAACCCGTGGCTCGCTATTCTGCACTGGTGAAGCACACCCACAGATGGCACGCTCAGAACCCCAGCACAGACCGAGGACCCTGCTCCCAACCGAGTGTGGCCACTGGGGTCCCAGACAGCCTGCATATAAAGCACCAGAGCTATGGTATATGTCAGCCAGGATATACGAATGAAACCCATCTCAGTGACAGGACAAGTGGGTGGAAGAGGGGCGTGGCTGCAGCAGGTAGTGCCCGGATCACATTTGGACATTCAGGGAACATGTTGGCAGAACCGAGTGGACCTGCGACCAGCGGAGAGACATGCGCTGCAGCAGAGGAAGACAGAGTCACACCTACCCATCAAGTCATGACACCACAGCAGAGTTCCCTGCACCCGCCCACAACACAGCAAGCTGGTGAAGTTGCAGAAACATACTCGCATTAGAACCTGCCTTATCAGAACATAAGCAGAGTTTACAGGCAGGTGGCAGCCTGGATTACTTGAAGATAACATTTTACAACACTAGGTAGTCCATCGCTTCTGCAGGATCAGGGAAGCAAAGGGCACCAACTTGCCAATGATGACTAGTACGTGTCCCGACCAGCGTTTGCCCAAGCAAGGCTCAGAGATGGCAGAGAGTCAGTGCTTAAGTGGAAGGTATGAATCATGAGCTCAAAACCACATCTACTCAAGCTTTTATTTCATCATGAGTCTGATGCTCTCAGACATTACATTTTTATAGAGATCATGTTGCATGAGAAGATCAGAGGCCAAAATGTCACCCCTCTAGAACTTCTTGAGCCCTTTAGATCCAGTTCCTTGCTGCTCCTCTCCACCAGCAATGTGGTCAAACGTATCCGTGGAGTACTTGGAATGAGAATTGAGGTCCCGTGCTCGCTCGTAGCCACTGCTGAAATGGACGGTGTGGGATGAAGGGAACTCAGGACGGACCTTCACCGAGTCAGAGGAAACATGAGCGGAGTTCCAGACAGGGACCGGGAAAGGACGGTCAGGCCTGAAGCGCAACAGCTGCTCAATGATGGGAACAATCCCGTCATCCTGAACCCAGAAGCCAACACCGGACCCTGCGCCGCCAAAGCCGGTCGTGAAACCGGACCCTGCGCCGCCAAAGCCGCTTCCTGCGCCGCCGCCGGTCGTGAACCCGGACCCTGCGCCAGTTTGAACTGAGGTCAACACCAGTCCAGAATGAGATGCAAGTTAAAGTTAAACATGTGACTATGCTGAATTATTTGAGACCACACATGAGATTTAGACTGAATTTCACCACATCATCTTCACACTAAGATCTAGAAGTGGATGTCTGGGTCAAAGTTCTGAAGCTGGATGATTTTACAATAAAATGTTTGTCTACTTGCTTTTTTTAGTGGGGTAACAAAATCCAATGTTGAAGAGCAGGATGCAAATCCAAGAGACCCTGGTAACATCAAAACAGGAATTAGAACAAAGGGCAGGAGAAAAGAAAAGAATTTTTTGACAAAACACTAAAAGTTGATAAAGTCACCTTAAAAGAAACTTCAACTACATAACAGACTAGATGAAGCAGCCCAAACTAAACTCAGCAAACTGATTAAATCTGTAAAAACAATCACTGCTGTAACTGTCCAGCAGCTTCACTTGAACTTATATTGGTGCTCCAGACACTAATTACACTCATTAACCTCACCTGGTCCTCAGTAGGTCCATGGATTGTGGTGCCTTCAAATACATTTGGAATTTAAAGTATTTAATAACCGGACACAGAAAACATGACAGTATTTTTATTGTATTATGTTTGTAAAATTGAAATGAGTTAAACAGAAATACGATGGTCAACAGAGTAAATAAACTAACTGCTAATTATCAGTTACAGATCAAAGATGCATCTTGTGGGTTTATTTGAGTGATGAGGAGTTTATAGTACCTATGCTGGTGTTAAAGGTAACCAGCAGTTTTATGGATTTTTATGGTTTTAATGTTATTGAGCGCCTTGTCCTGGATAGTCAGGGGGACCAGACAAACTTGTGAAAGCAGTAAAAATGGCATTTCCACATCATAGGAAAAGCAAAGCAAAAGCTTTCATTAGTGCTGTGAGTCTGGGGCAAACATGTGAGTTCACTGTGAGGACAATAAATGAGAGGGTCCGAGTACCCAAACATAGCTTCCAACCAGGGGTTAGGTGCTGCATTGACCAAAAACATATGGAAAGCTTCGTGTGATTGCTTCTGGCTTCCGTATTCAGGCAAATAAGAGTTCCTTGCCCTTAAATGGGGAGTAATAGAAAGGTTTAGGGATTTTTTTATACTACGCCTCATTCTTTACAGTCTGTAGTGATAATAATCCACCTATTTACATATTGTCCACTGATAAACTGAATGCAGCAGGGGGCAGATGAGTGGCAGAAGTGGCCGATTTCCACTTCACAGTTAAATACTGCCTGGGAAAGACAATGTTGACTCAGACAGCCTGTCTAGAATGCCTTTAGATGTAGAAACATGGATAGAAAACATATTAAAGAATCCTCGAAGGAAATGCCAGATGATGTGATCGGAGCAGCTACTCAAGCAGTGGAAAAACAGGAGGAATCAAGTGTGTCATATCCGTGTGTGTCCCAGCCACATCCTCAGCCTCTGTTACAGTCACACCCATCATTAACTCCAGAACAGATCAAACACTATCAAGTCTGCAACTAAAACCAGTCAGTCCACAAACTGCATATCTTCTCAGAGAACAGGACAAGCTCCTGCACCTGGTTTCTTCAGTATGGGGGTGATGGAAAGAAGCCAGTACAGTTTAAACATACATGTATAGTGATGTTGGCAGCCAATGATCAACAGCAGGAGGCACTAAATCTGACAGCAGCTTTAATTTAGGGACGGGAAACATGGACAGGTTGTAAGACTTCAACACTTCCTGTGGCGTGTACGCTGCAGCGAGGAAGATTGACAGCTGGCATCAGACATGCAAGAACTACTTCACTTAGCTGGTGAAACCCATGAGACGTCTTTGACATAAAACCACACTTAACTCAGGATGATGAACAATGAGGTTGTTAATAGAATTGTTTTATTGAATACGGCAGCAGATCCATGTGATTTAGGGTTAAAACTGGAATGAAAACGTTGACAGATTCCTGGCAGGCTGAGTAGGAATCAGCAGGTATTTCTATCGGATACACGGATGTTTTTAAAGGAGACAACTGTGTCTGTTTTGTTCATACTTCAATGCAGAGCAATCAAAAGTACTTTTCAAAATTAAGTTTTAAGTTCATAAAGTTCTTTGTTAATCTAATCTAATGTAACTGATAATTAGCAGTTAGTTTATTTACTCTGTTGACCATCGTATTTCTGTTTAACTCGTTTCAATTTTACAAACATAAAACAATATAAATACTGTCATGTTTTCTGTGTCCGGTTATTAAATACTTTAAATTCCAAATGTATTTGAAGGCACCACAATCCATGGACCTACTGAGGACCAGGTGAGGTTAATGAGTGTAATTAGTGTCTGGAGCACCAATATAAGTTCAAGTGAAGCTGCTTGACAGTTACAGCAGTGATTGTTTTTACAGATTTAATCAGTTTTCTGACTTTAACTTGTGCTGCTTCATCTAGTCTGTTATGGAGTTGAAGTTTCTTTTAAGGTGACTTGACTCAATTTTAGTTTTTCAAAATGTATCCCCCCCACCCCATTTATGTATTTTTTGTAATAGCTCTAATTCCTGTCTTGATGTTACCAGGGTCTCTTGGATTTGCATCCTGCTCTTCAATATTGGATTTTGTTACCCCACTAAAAAAAGCAAGTAGACAAACATTTTATTGTAAAATCATCCAGCTTCAGAACTTTGACCCAGACATCCACTTCTAGATCTTAGTGTGAAGATGATGTGGTGAAATTCAGTCTAAATCTCATGTGTGGTCTCAAATGATTCAGCATAGTCACATGTTTAACTTTTAACTTGCATCTCATTCTGGACTGGTGTTGACCTCAGTTCAAACTGGCGCAGGGTCCGGGTTCACGACCGGCGGCGGCGCAGGAAGCGGCTATGGCGGCGCAGGGTCCGGGTTCACGACCGGCTATGGCGGCGCAGGGTCTGGGTTCACGACTGGCGGTGGCGGCGCAGGAAGCGGCTATGGCGGCGCAGGGTCCGGTGCTGGCTTCTGGGTTCAGGATTACGGGATTGCTCCCATCATTGAGCAGCTGTTGCGCTTCAGGCCTGACCGTCCTTTCCCAGTTCCTGCCTGGACCTCCGCTCATGTTTCCTCTGACTCGGTGAAGGTCCGTCCTGAGTTCCCTTCATCCCACACCGTCCAGTTCAGCAGTGGCTACGAGCGAGCACGAGACCTCAATTCTCATTCCAAGTACTCCACGGATACGTTTGACCACATTGCTGGTGGAGAGGAGCAGCAAGGAACTGGATCTAAAGGGCTCAAGAAGTTCTAGAGGGGTGACACTTTGGGCTCTGATCTTCTCATGCAACATGATCTCAGTAAAAATGTAACTTCTCTCTTGCAGGTCTGAGAAAGCGTCACTCATGATGTTGAAATAAACTTGAGTAGATGTGTGTTTTGAGCTCATGATTCATACCTTCCACTGAATCCATGTCTGCCTGGTGAGATGTTTGTACGCTGTGTCTCAAACATGGATCTGTTGAAGCACTGACTCTTCGCACCACCTCCAACCCTGGGGGTGCACATGTGCACACATGCTATGCCAGGGACTTCATTGGCAAGTTGGTGCCATTAATCCCTGACCCTGCAGAAGCATGTTGGAACTGGACATGGTGATGCTTCTGATCAGCTGAAATGGTCAGTTCAATTAAATCTGGATTGAAGACTGGCCTGTTCTCAGCTTTTTTTTTTTTTCCATTTTGGTACCGTTCCGGGGGAAACCACCCAGCTCTCCAGCTTGTGATATATTGTGGTCAATTGTCTACAATGCAGCACTGAGATCAGTCAAAGTAGGATTATTCAGCATTTTGTCAAACACTTTTGGTCCGAGCAGTGTCACCGGGATTATAAGTGGGGGCAGAACTCTCCTGGACTCATTTATACAGACTGGGAGACTGTTATTTTACTGGTTATTTACATGGTCATTTAATTCTGGATGTGCTGATGCAATGAAACGTGTAATGCATGACAAGGCTCTTGAAGTCGGGACGTCAAGAACGTGGGTTTACAACACGTTAAATCTACATGCTTGAAGGAAAATAAAGTGGATTATGGTAAAAAAAAAAAAATATGCTGGTGATAAAATTGCAATAATGACATTTATCCAGGTGACAGTGTCTGTGTCAAGCAGAAAGGGCTATTCTCTCAGATCACATGCTTCCAGCATTTCATCTGCACATTTACATGCAACAGCAGAGAAAATGACTTTAGAAGAGAGGATGCAAAGGATGATTTGGAGAAACAAGAGGGAAAGACTCAGGGAAAAAAATCAAACTGAAGTAAAAAAGCCTACAGGGACATCACTAGGGATGTCACTGTCAGGCTACAGTTGCAATCAATCACATGCACTTCTCACCCAATTGCTCTACAGACTCAGTCTGCACAGAAAGCATCAGTGCAAAATGCAGTGGACCAGGAATCTATTTGTGGAATTATGCAGAAGCGAAATGAAATCCCCAGCATGCTTGTGCAGCAACAACTGTCAGCTACGTTGCTACAAAGAGACATATTTGATGTTGAACCATTGCAGTTTGTCTCCTTCATAAGAACGTTTGAGCATTGCATTGAAGAGCGAACCAGCAGTTACCAAGACCAGTTGTATTTTTTGGAACAGTACACCAGGGGGCAGCCCTGAGAGCTGGTGTGAAGCTGCCTTCATTTGACACAAGGGTAATAAACTGCAAAATGTCTTTTAAAAGAACATTTTGGCAACAAGCACAGGATGGCAACAGCATACATGAACAAGACATTGGGCTGGCCAGTCACTAACACAGAGGACATTCAGGACCTGCAAGAGTTAGCGCTGTTCCTGGGAGGTTGCTGCAATGCTGTCACAGAGATAAATAATATATGGAGCAGGTTAATATTCCATTTCACATGAGGCATATCTTAATGAAGTGGTTGTGCGAGCTGAGGAAAAGTGAAGGTCCACAGCTTGTGACATACAGGAGCGATGACGCTACAGAGCCACTTACTTAGATATGCGTGTGCTTTCTGGAGAAGCAAGTCCCAGCAAAGGGGATGGGGCTGATGCTGTGAGGACACTATTGGGGTGTGTCATCAATGGTCCTGTAAGGGGCAATAGGGGTTGTTGCCAGAGAAGCTGCTCAACTGTTTTCACAAACAGGATATCCGTTCCCAGACACGAGGAGCTGTTGATCTTTCAATACAACCAGGACTTCAATGAGAAGACGTTGGAGGAGAAGCCTTAGATGTCATGGTAAGATCTGAGGTTCATGGAGACCCTGGAGAAGTCCACCTGTGTGCAGGATGGTCATTACTGCATGGACTTACCATTTAAGGTAAATGATATCACCATGCCCAACAACCAGTGCATTGTTGAACAGCGCATTCACAGTCTAAAAAGGAAGCTTGTGAGGAATATGACCTACCAGGAGGAGTACGCCGCATTTCCTACTGACATGATTGACAGTGGATAGGTGGCAGTGGTGCCTCGGGACTGGCTGGATGAGAAAGATAGTGGTGTTTCTTACCTCCCTCATCATCCCCCCAAAAAATAAGCTATGTTCCGACAAGTAAATGTGTCAGAAAAGCATGTGGATTTTCTTCGTTTTCTGTGATGGCCCATTGGCAACACAACACAGTCTAGTGGAACTTAGAATGAAGGTGCACATCTTTGAGGCCGGTTCCTCTCCGAGCTGTGCCAACTACAGTATGCTTTGAGGAGGACTACAGTGGACAATGAGACTTACTTCCCAGAGAAGGTGACACGCACCATCTACAACAACTTCTATGTGGATGATTGTTAGAAAACTGCCCGCAGAAGAAGCGATGCAGCTCGTTGAAGATCTCTCTAGCTGGTGCTCAAAGGGGGGATTTCAGCTACTAAAGTGGACAAGCTGCAGTCGGGCTGTAATGTCATCAATCCCTGAGTCAAAGTGATCAAAGACAGCCAGGCACACCTGGAACAACATGCTCTGCCTGTAGAAATGGCACTCGGATTGAGTTCCTGTGCTGAAAGTGACAGTTTCATATTCAAATATGCAGTCAAAACATGGCCCCACACCAGACAAGGAATCCTTTTGATAGCCAGTTCCATCTATGACCCATTAGGATTTCTATCACCTTTCATGTTGGAGAAGGCCAGAGTTATGCCATTAAAACAGACGGTTCATCGCCTTGAACCTACTGCTGCTGTGCTGGCTGTCAAAGTTGACAAGATGCTGAGGATAGAGCTATCACTACAGTTGGGGGACTCCCCCTTCTGGACCGACAGTCAGACTGTGTTGAAATACATTGGTTATGAAACCAAACAATTTCATACCTTTGTAGTGGACAGAGTCGCTTCTATAAGGGAGGCTACAAAGGTTGTTCAGTGGTGGTTCGGCTCTGGGCATAATTCTGCTGATGAAGCCCCCAGAGGTCTGATTGCAGAAGGTTGTCTAGCATGCAGAAGGCAGATTTGAGGGCCCTGATTTTCTGTGAAAGACAGAAGTTGATTTGCCAGGACCCTTTGGTCCACAGTCCATTTCCTCACAGGATCCAGAGGTCAAAAGGAATGTTATCATGAAGATCATCAAAACACATTCTGAAGATGCAACTACCAAGTTTATTCATTTCTTTTTTCTAGAGTGGACAAAGATCGAGATCTCTGTCGCTTGGTTTCTTCAGCTCAAAACGTTTCTCCAGGAGTCAAGCACGAAGAGGAAAGAAGTGGTTGCTTCATTAAGGGGCCAGAGTTGCAGTTAGTAATACATTTCTGTCTGTAAGTGACCTCACTAGAACAGAATCCACCATTATCCACTTCGGTCAGCAGGTAAGCTGCAAGGAAGAAATAGCTGCATTGAGGGGTGGAACAGCTGGGGAGAAGAAAACCAGAACATTTACAGGTTGGAGCCTGTGTGGAAGGATGATTTGTTGATTGGCCTCCTTCCACACAGTGTGGACTATTTCAGCCTGATGGATGTCAAGAAATCCCCCTGCTCTAAGCAAAGGCGATCCTTGCTCCGGCAGTCTTTCAAGAGGATGTGATTTACACCCGGAGACGTTGGAAACAAGTTCAGTACCTGTCGGATCTACTCTGGAAGAGGCGGACGAGATAAAAACGTATTGCTATTGAAGGAACAACAAAAGTGGACAAAGCCTCAGAAAAGTTTTTTGATAGGTGAAATTGTCATTGTCATGGATCATGCAAATAATTAATTTTTATGCGTCTTTGATCTGTAACTGATAATTAGCAGTTAGTTTATTTACTCTGTTGACCATCGTATTTCTGTTTAACTCATTTCAATTTTACAAACATAATACAATATAAATACTGTCATGTTTTCTGTGTCCGGTTATTAAATACTTTAAGTTCCAAATGTATTTGAAGGCACCACAATCCATGGACCTACTGAGGACCAGGTGAGGTTAATGAGTGTAATTAGTGTCTGGAGCATCAATATAAGTTCAAGTGAAGCTGCTTGACAGTTACAGCAGTGATTGTTTTTACAGATTTAATCAGTTTTCTGACTTTAACTTGTGCTGCTTCATCTAGTCTGTTATGGAGTTGAAGTTTGTTTTAAGGTGACTTGAAAAAGTTTTAGTGTTTTGTCAAATCTTAATTTTTTAGTTTTTCCTTTGCTCTAATTCCTGTCTTGATGTTACCAGGGTCTCTTGGATTTGCATCCTGCTCTTCAACATTGGATTTTGTTACCCCACTAAAAAAAGCAAGTAGACAAACATTTTGTTGTAAAATCATCCAGCTTCAGAACTTTGACCCAGACATCCACTTCTAGATCTTAGTGTGAAGATGATGTGGTCTAGTTTCAGTCTTCCTAAGTCTAAATCTCATATGTGGTCTCAAATAATTCAGCATAGTCATGTGTTTAATTTTTACTTGTATCTCATTCTGGACTGGTGTTAATGTTATCTCAGTTCAAACTGGCGCAGGAAGCGGCTTTGGCGGCGGCGCAGGGTCTGGCTTCGGCGGCGGCGCAGGGTCCGGCTTTGGCGGCGGCGCAGGGTCCGGCTTCACGACCGGCGGTGGCGCAGGGAGCGGCTTTGGCGGCGCAGGGTCCGGTGTTGGCTTCTGGGTTCAGGATTACGGGATTGCTCCCATCATTGAGCAGCTGTTGCGCTTCAGGCCTGACCGTCCTTTCCCAGTTCCTGCCTGGAGCTCTGCTCATGTTTCCTCTGACTCGGTGAAGGTCCGTCCTGAGTTCCCTTCATCCCACACCGTCCATTTCAGCAGTGGCTACGAGCGAGCACGGGACCTCAATTCTCATTCCAAGTACTCCACGGATACGTTTGACCACATTGCTGGTGGAGAGGAGCAGCAAGGAACTGGATCTAAAGGGCTCAAGAAGTTCTAGAGGGGTGACACTTTGGGCTCTGATCTTCTCATGCAACATGATCTCTATAAAATGTTACGTCTGACAGCATCAGACTCATGTTGCTGAAATAAAAACTTGAGTAGACGTGTTTAGTTGTCATGATTCATACCTTTCACTGAATCCATGTCTTAAACGCAGACCCTTAAAAGTGCTGACTCTTCACACCACCTCCAACTCTCTTAAGCATTGCTGGGGGGGGGTTGTTCAATGAACTTCATTTGCAAGTTGGTGCCCATTAATCCCTGACCCTAAAAACGGAACTGAAATTACTAGAAACTTTATATTCCTAAATTTGAATTGCAGCGTAGATGACTCCGGGATGTAGTCTAAGCAGACCTTTGAAATGAGCTGTCCCTGACCTTCTGTGCTACTGTCTCTAGGTGGATTTCAACTGGACCTCCTGTTTGTGATGTACTCTTGGTGGACCCAACTACTTCTCAGCCCAACCTGGGTTATTGTGTATATAAATGAATCCTGCATATTTGGATTTTTTTTTTTTTTTTTTTTTTTTTTAATTTAAAGCAGCATCTTCACAGGTGTGAGAAATATATTCACATAGTACTAGTTTGAATCACTTACTCTAATAAGCAGTTTAAACATTGTCTGAACTTAATCTGACCCTAAGTAAGCATGTTTTAAGTACAAGCCTCTTTGTATTTTGACTGTGTAGCCTGTGTTAAATTTATGTCAAGGATAACAGATTTCTGTTTCTCACACTCTTAAAATTTACACCTTGACAAGGTTCCCACTTTCCCCCTCCAGTCTGATAAGCAGTGGGGGGTCTTGCAGAAGTATTTCATGTGAGACAACCTCTGCCATTTAGGGAGCTAAACGGCTGTAACTCGTGTGACGTTGCCTGGTTCAGATCTTATAAAAACTGGTCTCCATCACGGCAGAACTCTCCTAGTGAGACTTCTCTGCACGTCTGATCAACGTCTATCTTGTAAACTGTTTGCTCTCTCATTGGATTCCAGAAAATGTCCACCACAACAGGTCTACCTAAAAATCAAACTACAGCTCACTGAGCTCTGCTCCAGTCTTCACTAACGCCAACAAACCTGGACATCAAGTCCAGCTTTGAGGACTTAACACACTTTACTCTTCATGCCATAAGATTTTAACAATCCTGCTTCTGGTTTATAAATCTGATCTTAACTGATCAGAACCCTGAAGTCAACTGGGTCATGTCAACTTTTCAGAGAACCTAGAAGGGCGAGGCAGCATTGAACGTTTATGCTCACCTGTGGAACAAACTCCCAGAATGCATCAGGGCTGCTGAAATTCCCAAATTCAGTCAAGATTGAAACCTTTTTACTGCTGCGTTTCAGTAATCTCCCAAAATGCTCTACCACCTTTATTGTATGTTTGCTTAATTTCTTTTAACTTAAGTCCGTCTTTAATTCTGCTTTTAAACTCACGCACTTTGTAAATGTTATGTAAAGCACTTTGGATGAAATAAAATACACTAACTTGCCTTAAAGGAGCAGTAAGTGGGACCAGGACCAAAACTGCACTGATTCTGAGAGGCCCAAGTTTGTGTTGTGGTTCACTAAAGCGAGGTCAGCAGGTCAAGACGGAGAAGCAGAGGATTGCTGCTCTCGCTGCTCTCGCTGCTGTCACAAAGAACCGTTTCAGTGGAACGGCCCTTTAACTAAACTAACCTTTAACCTCACTCACTCTGATCTCAGTATCTGTATTTTGGCAGAACAGGACCGCTTGCTTTGCACCATGTCACTTTAAACAAACCGAAAAACTGTTGTCATGTCACAACTTGTTTCTTGTCTCTTTTTTACCTGCACTTTGTGTTTAAAATGTATTTGTGTAGCACCGAGGGTTTGAGGGTAACGCAATTTCGATTCTCTGTATGTATCTCACATGTGGTAGAATTGACAATAAACTTGACTCTGACTCTAAGTCGGAATTATATCGAGACAGTTGTGTGAGGAACCTTTCAACCTTTTCAGAAACTTCTTTTTCCATAACCTTGAAAAGGAAAGGAAGCAGGGAGACCCGGCTGATAATTCTGAGTAGGGTGGAGTCGTGTTTTGTTTGTATTTTGTATTTTTAAACATGATCATAGCTTGTTTAAAACTGATGGAAATGCCCGAGTTAAACGTGGAATTCATGCTTGTAACTGCAGGAATAAGTCTGAAGGAAGTGTCCAGACAGGTAGAGGGACTGCTACCGCCGAGTAGTTGTGATACCCCTCCACAATGAGAAGAAACTGGAGAGCTTTGCACTGCTGACTCGGGGAGCGAGTGCAGAGCACGTAGGACTGCTACATGTTTGCAGGAGTCGAGTCCACGACCCAGGTTGGGACCACATGGGTCACTCAATCGTTTGTACAAAACGACGCCGACAGGTTCGAGACTGGTGGAGGGTTCAAAAGAAGGTAATACAAAATAGCTTGAGCATCTGTGGTACAGCGGATCCGGTCCTACTAGCCGTTTCTGCCACAGGGATGGCAGTAAGGAACAAGGCTACAGCCTGAAAGCACTTGAGATCAGTACGATTTAAGGTTTTGAGACACTTTCTGCAACTTGGGATGGTGATCAGCCACTAGTGAGGCAGGCCAAAGCAGGTTTGGTGGATAGACCACTACTAGAGACTACTGGTGCTTACACCAGGTGGGTTCAGGAGGCAGAGAAGCCAAAGTGGTGAGCTGGGTCATGTGACCAGTACGCAGCTTCTGGTTAGAGTCAAGTCCAGCAGTTTACCAGCTTTTAGAGTTGGACAGAAACCAGTTCAAATGTTAACTTAGGACAAACTCCTGTGGACAAGATCTACACGTTCATGTCATCCACCCAACAATGGAATTTTAAGTACAACAGCCACATGGAGAAAAACAGTAGATTTCAAAGTTTCCAGCCATTAAAGTTGCTGAGCAGTGGAGCAGATGAAGGCCGACTGTTTTGGACAGACATTTATAGCCGTCCCCCCATACATCAGGTAGGGTTAGAGCAGTACAGTTGCAGCCAAACGTGTGTCAACCCTGGTTGGAATGAACGGCCACTAAAACGTCATTTAAACAGGAAGTCCAGTTGAAAAAACGCCTGCACAGAAAACCGTGGTACAGAGATCACAAACGGCTCATGTGAAGGCTGCCAGTTAAAGCAGAAGACATCCCCAGTAGCCCACAAAGTCAGTGCAAGTAGGACGTGGAGTAGGCAGATCCTGCAAGTCGATTTTTTCATAGGAAGGTTTTGGGCATCAGTTGTCCCCTGCTTCTGTCGGCAAAGGGATTAAGTGGGCACCTACTTGCCAGTGAAGATCAGTGATCAGCCGGTGTGCAGACCTGAAGTTTCCCAAGCAAGGATCAACGTGGTGTGAAGAGTCAGTGCTTCAATGGGTCCATGTTAGAGACAACGTACAAACATGGATTCATTGGAAGGTGTGAATCATGAGATCAGAGACCAAACACATCTACGCAAGTTTTTATTTCATCCAGAAGCTCTCAAACCTGCAGGAGACATGACAGATGAATTGAGATCATGTTGCATGAGAAGATCAGAGCCCAAAGTGTCACCCCTCTAGAACTTCTTGAGCCCTTTAGATCCAGTTCCTTGCTGCTCCTCTCCACCAGCAATGTGGTCAAACGTATCCGTGGAGTACTTGGAATGAGAATTGAGGTCTCGTGCTCGCTCGTAGCCACTGCTGAAATGGATGGTGTGGGATGAAGGGAACTCAGGACGGACCTTCACCGAGTCAGAGGACACATGAGCGGAGCTCCAGGCAGGGACCGGGAAAGGACGGTCAGGACTGAAGCGCAACAGCTGCTCAATGATGGGAGCAATCCCGTAATCCTGAACCCAGAAGCCAGCACCGGACCCTGCGCCGCCAAAGCCGCCATAGCCGGTCGTGAAGCCGGACCCTGCGCCGCCATAGCCGGTCGTGAAGCCGGACCCTGAGCCAGTTTGAACTGAGGTAACACCAGTCCAGAATGACACACAAGTAAAAATTAAACACATGAGTATGCTGAATCATTTGAGACCACACGAGATTTAAACTGAATTTCACCACATCATCTTCACACTAAGATCTAGAAGTGGATGTCTGGGTCAAAGTTCTGAAGCTGGATGATTTTACAACAAAATGTTTGTCTACTTGCTTTTTTTAGTGGGGTAACAAAATCCAATGTTGAAGAGCAGGATGCAAATCCAAGAGACCCTGGTAACATCAAAACAGGAATTAGAGCAAAGGAGAAACATATTACAAAGACTTGAAAACCAAAAATTGAGTCAAGTCACCTTAAAACAAACTTCAACTCCATAACAGACTAGATGAAGCAGCCCAAACTAAAGTCAGAAAACTGATTAAATCTGTAAAAACAATCACTGCTGTAACTGTCCAGCAGCTTCACTTGAACTTATATTGGTGCTCCAGACACTAATTACACTCATTAACCTCACCTGGTCCTCAGTAGGTCCATGGATTGTGGTGCCTTCAATTACATTTGGAATTTAAAGTATTTAATAACCGGACACAGAAACATGACAGTATTTTTATTATATTATGTTTGTAAAATTGAAACGAGTTAAACAGAAATACGACGGTCAACAGAGTAAATAAACTAACTGTTAATTATCAGTTACAGATCAAAGATGCATCTTGTGGGTTTATTTGAGTGATGAGGAGTTTATAGTACCTATGCTGGTGTTAAAGGTAACCAGCAGTTTTATGGATTTTTATGGTTTTAATGTTATTGAGCGCCTTGTCCTGGATAGTCAGGGGGACCAGACAAACTTGTGAAAGTACCTCTGTAAGAAACCAGACTGAAATTGGTCATATAGATCATTTTTGGTCGAGTGAGACTGGAGTTTACTGGCGGGTGTGCTCTTCAGGATCTTTGAAAGGAATGGTAGGTTGGAGATGGGACAGAGGTTGTTGGAGTCATTTGGATCTACGCCTGGTTTCTTCAGTATGGGGTTGATGGCGTGGCAGAAAACGGGGGGGTCGATGGATATTATTAGGAAGGGAAAAAAGAGGTTTAGAATTGTTTGAATCATTTGAACAAATTACTTCAGAGTAATAGATTTTCCTTGGCTGATGGAGTCTTTGCAAAGACGAAGGTGATCTTTGATTGTTTAATTAATGTGCCAGATTTGGCAAAAAGGCTCATTTTCATCTTTAGGCAAGTCAACATAACATATAACAACACAACAATATAAAATCTTTAAATTCCAAATGTATTTGAAGGCACCACAATCCATGGACCTACTGAGGACCAGGTGAGGTTAATGAGTGTAATTAGTGTCTGGAGCACCAATATAAGTTCAAGTGAAGCTGCTGGACAGTTACAGCAGTGATTGTTTTTTTTTTTTTTTTACAGATTTAGTCATTTTTCTGACTTTAACTTGTGCTGTTTCATCTAGTCTATTATGGAGTTTAAGTTTGTTTTAAGGTGACTTAACCCAACATTTGGTTTTCAAGTCTTTGTAATATGTTTCTCCTTTTGCTCTAATTCCTGTTTTGATGTTACCAGGGTCTCTTGGATTTGCATCCTGCTCTTCAACATTGGATTTTGTTACCCCACTAAAAAAAGCAAGTAGACAAACATTTTGTTGTAAAATCATCCAGCTTCAGAACTTTGACCCAGACATCCACTTCTAGATCTTAGTGTGAAGATGATGTGGTGAAATTCAGTCTAAATCTCATGTGTGGTCTCAAATGATTCAGCATAGTCACATGTTTAACTTTAACTTGCATCTCATTCTGGACTGGTGTTGACCTCAGTTTAAACTGGCGCAGGGTCCGGCTTCACGACCGGCGGCGGCGCAGGGTCCGGCTTCATGACCGGCAGCGGCGCAGGAAGCGGCTTTGGCGGCGCAGGGTCCGGCTTCACGACCGGCGGCGGCGCAGGAAGCGGCTTTGGCGGCGCAGGGTCCGGCTTCACGACCGGCGGCGGCGCAGGAAGCGGCTTTGGCGGCGCAGGGTCCGGCTTCACGACCGGCGGCGGCGCAGGAAGCGGCTTTGGCGGCGCAGGGTCCGGCTTCACGACCGGCGGCGGCCCAGGAAGCGGCTTTGGCGGCGCAGGGTCCGGGTTCACGACCGGCTATGGCGGCGCAGGAAGCGGCTTTGGCGGCGCAGGGTCCGGTGCTGGCTTCTGGGTTCAGGATTATGGGATTGCTCCCATCATTGAGCAGCTGTTGCGCTTCAGGCCTGACCGTCCTTTCCCAGTTCCTGCCTGGACCTCTGCTCATGTTTCCTCTGACTCGGTGAAGGTCCGTCCTGAGTTCCCTTCATCCCACACCGTCCATTTCAGCAGTGGCTACGAGCGAGCACGGGACCTCAATTCTCATTCCAAGTACTCCACGGATACGTTTGACCACATTGCTGGTGGAGAGGAGCAGCAAGGAACTGGATCTAAAGGGCTCAAGAAGTTCTAGAGGGGTGACACTTTAGGCTCTGATCTTCTCATGCAACATGATCTCAGTAAAAATGTAGCTTCTCTCTTGCAGGTCTGAGAAAGCATCACTCATGATGAAATAAACTTGAGTAGATGTGTTTTGAGCTCATGATTTGTACCTTCCACTGAATCCATGTCTGCCTGGTGAGATGTTTGTTCGCCGTGTCTAAAAATGGACCCGTTGAAGCACTGACTCTTCGCACCACGTTGAGCCTTGCTTGAGGAAATGCAGGTCTGCACACTTGCTACTCACTGACTTTATTGGGAAGCTGGTGCTCATTAAATCTTCTGATGCTACAGAAGCAGAGGAACCCTGGTATTGCCAACCACTCAATATTCAGCTATGGAATTGAGGCGTCTGCCTACTGAGCATCTAGTGTGGCAAATGCTGCTTAAACCCACGTAAGCGACACCGGATGTCTTGTGAATTAACGAAATGAACCAGTTCTGAACTGTATCAAGCAAGTTAATTTGTATCCCCCAATTCAAGGTGATTCAAAGTCTAGATGGTAAAAATCAGTTACATTTGAGCTAAACACTGCAGCTTCTGAGCTTGATTCAAATGCAGCTGAGAACCAGTTTTTTTGAATTAACATTTCTGGGAACTGGTGTAAAGACCTCAGACCTGGACTGAGGTGGACCACTTGTGAGGTCTTTACACTAACTTTCTGTCAAAAAATAGACTTTAAAACCCTTTCGGTTGATAAATCTCTAGTCTTGGGCTAAAATACAATTAAAATCTGGTCCATTTTGAACTGAGCAGAACCCTTGACTCACACCTACATTCTGTATTCAGAACCAAAAAGGGTGAAGCAGCATTAAACTTATGCTCAGCTGTGGAACAAACTCCCAGAATGCATCAGGGCTGGAGAAACTAAGTTCCTGTGTCAAGATTGAAAAATGTTTTATTGCTGCATTTCATTAATCTCCCAAAATGCAAATGAGTCTGAGAGGTCAGGGTCTCCCAGTGTCTAAACTCGGATCTAAGACCAGGTAAAGAAAATAATGCATCCTGCATCCTAACCTTCTTCCCGAGAGGGAATCCTGTGTGCAGTAGCACACCTCTGGAAGCAGAGCGGATACAGTTCAGAGAAAGGAAGTCAAAGGCTATGACACGTTTGCTTTAACATCCAGTAAGGTAGGAGCCCAAGTTTGAGTACAAGTATGTTGTGGTTCAGTGTACCGGAGTCAGACGGAAAAGCACAGGAATGTTGCTCTCGCTGTTCTTAGGGCTTCGGTTGCAGAAAGAACCGTTTCAGTGGAGCGGCCCTTTAACCCACCATGGATGTAGACATTGAGGAACCTTGCAACCCATTTAGAAACTTCTCGTTCCATATCCTTGGAAAAGTAAGGAGACCCAGCTCATAGTTTAAGGATTTGTTGTAACAGTGATCAGAGCTTTTTTTGAAAACATTTGGAAGTAAAGCAAACAAATTCATGCCTGCAACTGCTGGAATGGTCTGAAGGAACTTTGTCCAGCCAACAGGTTGTAGGACTGCTACCACGGAGCAGCCGAGATACTCCACAACTAAAGGGAAGGGGTGGTGAGAGATGGCTGATGGTGCGAGCAGTAGGCAGTTCCAGTTAAGTCCAGTGTACCAGCTTTGACTTTAACTAGCTAAAATTTAACTTGGGACAAAACGTCACCTCCAGCAAAAGACAGGATTTTAAACTGGAGGCACAGACGACAGTTTGGCCACATTTTCAACCATTAAAGTTGCAGTTCCAGACCACTGGAGGCCAGTCTCACGTTGCTGCTCTAAACCCCTGATGTAGGGAAAGTTTGTACAGCGAGTTGATGTTTTTGCAATGCAGTTGAAGCCAGATTTCTAGCAGGTTGTTCTGACCAATGAACACGGTTAGTGGCACCAAGACATAATTGTAAACAGGAAGTCCAGTTGAAAAACCACTGGCAAAGCGATCAGGGACAGCTCATGAGAAGGTTGCTTTGTTGTGGCCACCAACTTCCCAAAGAAGTTCAGGGAGCGGCCCGTCTGGAGACCTGCAGCCAGGCTAAAAGAGTCAGTGCTTTAACGATCCGTGTTTGAGACAGAGTCAGTGGAAGGTATGAATCATGAGAGCAGAGACCGAACACGTCTATTCAAGTTTTTATTTCATCCAGAAGCTCTCAAACCTGCAGGAGACATGACAGTTCAATTGAGATCATGTTGCATGAGAAGATCAGAGCCCAAAGTGTCACCCCTCTAGAACTTCTTGAGCCCTTTAGATCCAGTTCCTTGCTGCTCCTCTCCACCAGCAATGTGATCAAACGTATCCGTGGAGTACTTGGAATGAGAATTGAGGTCCCGTGCTCGCTCGTAGCCACTGCTGAACTGGACGGTGTGGGATGAAGGGAACTCAGGACGGACCTTCACAGAGTCAGAGGAAACATGAGCAGAGGTCCAGGCAGGGACCGGGAAAGGACGGTCAGGCCTGAAGCGCAACAGCTGCTCAACGATGGGAGCAATGCCGTCATCCTGAACCCAGAAGCCAGCATCGGACCCTGCGCCAAAGCCGCTCCCTGCACCGCCGCCGGTCGTGAAGCCGGACCCTGCACCGCCAAAGCCGCTTCCTGCGCCGCTGCCGGTCGTGAAGCCGGACCCTGCGCCGCCAAAGCCACTTCCTGCGCCGCCGCCGGTCGTGAAGCCGGACCCTGCGCCGCCAAAGCCGCTTCCTGCACTAGTTTGAACTGAAGTCACAGCACCAGTCCAGAATGAGGTGCAAGTTAAAGTTAAACATGTGACTATGCTGAATTATTTGAGAACACACATGTGAGACTGAATTTCACCACATCATCTTCATACTAAGATCTAGAAGTGGATGTCTGGGTCAAAGTTCTGAAGCTGGATGATTTTACAACAAAATTTGTCTACTTGCTTTTCTTAGTGGGGTAACAAAATCCACTGTTGAAGAGCAGGATGCAAATCCAAGAGACCCTGGTAACATCAAAACAGGAATTAGAGCAAAGGGGGAAAAAAAACATTTGAAAAACTAAAAGTTGATCAAGTCACCTTAAAAGAAACTTCAACTCCATAACAGACTAGATGAAGCAGCACAAGTTAAAGTCAGAAAACTGATTAAATCTGTAAAAACAATCACTGCTGTAACTGTCCAGCAGCTTCACTTGAACTTATATTGATGCTCCAGACACTAATTACACTCATTAACCTCACCTGGTCCTCAGTAGGTCCATGTAAAACGCTGGTTTACAACATGCTGACACAGCTGGAAAAGAAACTTATTGATTTGTTTTGTTCTGGTCAAAGTAGAGAAAACGGGGAATCGGAATCTCTCATTTTGCAGATGTGGAAGATTGACATTGGGAAACAGATGGTATATTATGTTCCCTGCAAGGTTTCGACTACTTGTTGGGTCTAATTGTCCTTGTTGAACCCGCCAGCGCACACCGGGAGCTGTGAACGGCAGCGGCGCACCCTAACGGTCAATAATGGTCAACTGTGGCACCAACCTACACTACTCTCCCCAGTGTTTGAGTGAATTTTGCACTTGATGCAGATTTTGCATATTTTATACATGTGATGTGTATGTTGTAAAGAAGCTCACGTTGAAGACAGCAATATTCTGTGCGTTTAGATTCAAACTAATTTTAAAACAGTCCCACTGATGTGTTCAGCTGCCACACATGTTGATATGTGTCAAGGGGGACGAGAGAGGAGAAAGTGTCCAAAAGTAGAGTGTAGCTGCACGTGGAGGTAGGATAGTGCTGGTCGTCATGAAAGGGCAGATAAACTGAGCCCCCTGGTGGCCGGTTGTGGTACAGGTCAGAAATCCTGCACCCACCATACGTGGGAAATTCCTAATTCAAGTTCTCCTTATAAAGATCTACAAAGGCTGTTTGTAATTAATACTTAAATTTAACTGAGATCTTAAAGAGTTACTTTACTTTACTTTTTTTTAAGTTGTAACTGGCAGTAATATGCTTTTGCTCATATTTACTTTTTATCAATCTATGGCATCAGTTTATCGCCACATTTATTTTGAATCAAAAAGCAAAATCTGTAACCAAAAAATCAAATCTCTTACTGAGAGTCCAATCATCGTTGTTGGTTGCACTTTTCTTTACTCTCCAAACTTCTCTCTTTCCTAAAAACTTCTTCGTTTGTGAACCGTCCTTCTCAGCTGCAATCTTTCTTTTTGCAGCTGCAATTCTTTAGCATGTTGTCAATCTACAGCGGGAGGCGGGGCATATCTGAGATCTAGTAGCTCATTGGCCACTGAAGGATTCAGGTAGATTGCTCATGTTATGAACAACATTATCATACAAGATAAAGAACACAAAACATTACCAACTTACCTCTGCTTGCTTCTTCTCCGTGAACACATTTTTTTCATTCTGATGTTGTCATAAGATGCTGAGTGGTTCAGCAGCGTATAAAATAAAAGTCATAACATTTACAATGAACTCCTGACAGGTGGAGGTGATCATTCTACTTTTTTTAAATTATTAATATTTGTATGGACAGCATATATTAATCAATCTCAGTTTTAAAATGTAAATGTGCCAAAATTGGCAAAAATGCTCATTTTCATCTGTAGTCTTTTGGTGAGTAAATATAACATATAACAACACAACAATATAGAGTTTAATAGAGGAAAAGAAGAAAGAAGCCAGTACAGTTTAAACATACATGTATAGTGATGTTGGCAGCCAATGATCAACAGCAGGAGGCACTAAATCTGACAGCAGCTTTAATTTAGGGACGGGAAACATGGGCAGGTTGTAAGACTTCAACACTTCCTGTGGCGTGTACGCTGCAGCGAGGAAGATTGACAGCTGGCATCAGACATGCAAGAACTACTTCACTTAGCTGGTGAAACCCATGAGACGTCTTTGACATAAAACCACACTTACAATTTTACAAACATAATACAATATAAATACTGTCATGTTTTCTGTGTCCGGTTATTAAATACTTTAAGTTCCAAATGTATTTGAAGGCACCACAATCCATGGACCTACTGAGGACCAGGTGAGGTTAATGAGTGTAATTAGTGTCTGGAGCACCAATATAAGTTCAAGTGAAGCTGCTTGACAGTTACAGCAGTGATTGTTTTTACAGATTTAATCAGTTTTCTGACTTTAACTTGTGCTGCTTCATCTAGTCTGTTATGGAGTTGAAGTTTGTTTTAAGGTGACTTGATCAACTTTTAGTGTTTTGTCAAAAAATTTTTTGCTTTTCTCCTGCCCTTTGTTCTAATTCCTGTTTTGATGTTACCAGGGTCTCTTGGATTTGCATCCTGCTCTTCAACATTGGATTTTGTTACCCCACTAAAAAAAGCAAGTAGACAAACATTTTGTTGTAAAATCATCCAGCTTCAGAACTTTGACCCAGACATCCACTTCTAGATCTTAGTGTGAAGATGATGTGGTGAAATTCAGTCTAAATCTCATGTGTGGTCTCAAATGATTCAGCATAGTCGCATGTTTAACTTTAACTTGCACCTCATTCTGGACTGGTGTTGACCTCAGTTCAAACTGGCGCAGGGTCCGGGTTCACGACCGCCGGCGGTGCAGGAAGCGGCTTTGGCGGCGCAGGGTCCGGGTTCACGACCGCCGGCGGCGCAGGAAGCGGCTTTGGCGGCGCAGGGTCCGGGTTCACGACCGCCGGCGGCGCAGGAAGCGGCTTTGGCGGCGCAGGGTCCGGCTTCACGATTGGCGGCGGCGCAGGAAGCGGCTTTGGCGGCGCAGGGTCCGGTGCTGGCTTCTGGGTTCAGGATTACGGGATTGCTCCCATCATTGAGCAGCTGTTGCGCTTCAGGCCTGACCGTCCTTTCCCAGTTCCTGCCTGGACCTCCGCTCATGTTTCCTCTGACTCGGTGAAGGTCCGTCCTGAGTTCCCTTCATCCCACACCGTCCAGTTCAGCAGTGGCTACGAGCGAGCACGGGACCTCAATTCTCATTCCAAGTACTCCACGGATACGTTTGACCACATTGCTGGTGGAGAGGAGCAGCAAGGAACTGGATCTAAAGGGCTCAAGAAGTTCTAGAGGGGTGACACTTTGGGCTCTGATCTTCTCATGCAACATGATCTCAATTCATCTGTCATGTCTCCTGCAGGTTTGAGAAAGAAATAAAAACTTGCGTAGATGTGTTTGGTCTCTGATCTCATGATTCACACCTTCCAATGAATCCATGTTTGTACGTTGTCTCTAACATGGACCCATTGAAGCACTGACTCTTCACACCACGTTGATCCTTGCTTGGGAAACTTCAGGTCTGCACACCGGCTGATCACTGATCTTCACTGGCAAGTAGGTGCCCACTTAATCCCTTTGCCGACAGAAGCAGGGGACAACTGATGCCCAAAACCTTCCTATGAAAAAATCGACTTGCAGGATCTGCCTACTCCACGTCCTACTTGCACTGACTTTGTGGGCTACTGGGGATGTCTTCTGCTTTAACTGGCAGCCTTCACATGAGCCGTTTGTGATCTCTGTACCACGGTTTTCTGTGCAGGCGTTTTTTTCAACTGGACTTCCTGTTTAAATGACGTTTTAGTGGCCGTTCAGTCCAACCAGGGTTGGCACACGTTTGGCTGCAACTGTACTGCTCTAACCCTACCTGATGTATGGGGGGACGGCTATAAATGTCTGTCCAAAACAGTCGGCCTTCATCTGCTCCACTGCTCAGCAACTTTAATGGCTGGAAACTTTGAAATCTACTGTTTTTCTCCATGTGGCTGTTGTACTTAAAATTCCATTGTTGGGTGGATGACATGAACGTGTAGATCTTGTCCACAGGAGTTTGTCCTAAGTTAACATTTGAACTGGTTTCTGTCCAACTCTAAAAGCTGGTAAACTGCTGGACTTGACTCTAACCAGAAGCTGCGTACTGGTCACATGACCCAGCTCACCACTTTGGCTTCTCTGCCTCCTGAACCCACCTGGTGTAAGCACCAGTAGTCTCTAGTAGTGGTCTATCCACCAAACCTGCTTTGGCCTGCCTCACTAGTGGCTGATCACCATCCCAAGTTGCAGAAAGTGTCTCAAAACCTTAAATCGTACTGATCTCAAGTGCTTTCAGGCTGTAGCCTCGTTCCTTACTGCCATCCCTGTGGCAGAAACGGCTAGAAGGACCGGATCCGCTGTACCACAGATGCTCAAGCTATTTTGTATTACCTTCTTTTGAACCCTCCACCAGTCTCGAACCTGTCGGCGTCGTTTTGTACAAACGATTGAGTGACCCATGTGGTCCCAACCTGGGTCGTGGACTCGACTCCTGCAAACATGTAGCAGTCCTACGTGCTCTGCACTCGCTCCCCGAGTCAGCAGTGCAAAGCTCTCCAGTTTCTTCTCATTGTGGAGGGGTATCACAACTACTCGGCGGTAGCAGTCCCTCTACCTGTCTGGACACTTCCTTCAGACTTATTCCTGCAGTTACAAGCATGAATTCCACGTTTAACTCGGGCATTTCCATCAGTTTTAAACAAGCTATGATCATGTTTAAAAATAAAAAACACAAACAAAACCCGACTCCACCCTACTCAGAACTATCAGCCGGGTCTCCCTGCTTCCTTTCCTTTTCAAGGTTATGGAAAAAAGTTTCTGAAAAGGTTGAAAGGTTCCTCACACAACTGTCTCGATATAATTCCGACTTGGTTAAAGGGCCGTTCCACTGAAACGGTTCTTTGTGACAGCAGCGAGAGCAGCGAGAGCAGCAATCCTCTGCTTCTCCGTCTTGACCTGCTGACCTCGCTTTAGTGAACCACAACACAAACTTGGGCCTCTCAGAATCAGTGCAGTTTTGGTCCTGGTCCCACTTACTGCTCCTTTAAGGCAAGTTAGTTTGTGTATTTTATTTCATCCAAAGTGCTTTACATAACATTTACAAAGTGCGTGAGTTTAAAAGCAGAATTAAAGACGGACTTAAGTTAAAAGGAATTAAGCAAATAACATACAATAAAGGTGGTAGAGCATTTTGGGAGATTACTGAAACGCAGCAGTAAAAAGGTTTCAATCTTGACTGAATTTGGGAATTTCAGCAGCCCTGATGCATTCTGGGAGTTTGTTCCACAGGTGAGGACGTTTAATGCTGCCTCGCCCTTCTAGGTCCTGACTCTGGGTCCAGAAAGTAGATGACCTGAGGGTTCTGGTCGGTTCATAATGGACTAGGAGATGGGAGATGTACTTTGGCCCGAGACCATTTAGAGATTTATAAACCAACAGCAGGATTTTAAAATCTTCTCTGGGACAGAGCGCCAGTGTAAAAATCTGTCTCAAAAAGAAAACGAGCTGCATGCCCTCCTCGAGAGCTCTTTCATGGGTGGTTCCTAAGCTCCCTATAGACGCCCAGCATTTTAACAGACGTCCGGTGCTCGCGGCCAAAGCCTGCCTCTCGTTGTCTTTTTAGTTTACAACCCTCGTTCCATATGTATGTGTACCAGAGGTGATCCAACAAACCCTCCAGTGACCCTGCAAAGGATTAAAACGGTATACAAGATGGATGCAAGGAGATCGTACCGTTAATAAAAACTACCATTACTTTCATGCTTCTAATAGCCACATTAAAGTTGCAAAGCAGGTTTATTTATATTGCACATTTCAACAAAAAGGTGATTCAAAGTTCCTCACAGAAACATTAAAACATCACATAAATTTAAAAAAGCATGATTTAAAATGTAAACAAAAGAGAAAAAGAAGAACAATAGATAAAATCAGTGGTTAAAATGTGATCAAGTTTTGAAACTTAAGCTTGAAAGTAAAACAGAGCAGATTTGTGTCTTTATTCAACTGCAGCTGAGAACAGGTGAGTCTCCAACCTGGATCTAAATAAACTGTTTCAGCTGATCTGAGGATTTCTGGGAGTTTGTTCCAGACATGTGGAGCAGAGAAGCTGCAGGAAGCTTCTCCAGGTCTGGTTCTGACTCCGGGAACTGATAGAAAACCGGATCCAGATGACCTGAGGGGTCTGGAAGGTTCATACCGGGTCACTGATGTGTTTTGGTCCTGGACCATTCAGAGCTTCATAGACCAGCATCAGGACTTTAAAGTCTGTCCTCTGACAGACAGGCAGCCAGTGTAAAGACCTCAGAACTGGACTGATGTGGTCCAGTTTTCTGGTCTTAGTGAGGACTGGAGCAGCAGAGTCCTGGATGAGCTGCAGGTGTCTAACTGATGTTTTAGGTGGACCTGTGAAGATGCTGTTAATAATCAAGTCTACTGAAGATGAATGCAGGACTAGTTTCTCCAGGTCCTGCTGAGACATCAGATCTTTTAACCTGGATATCTTCTTGAGGTGACAGTAGGCCGACTTTGTTGTTGCCTTTATGTGTTTTTCCAAATTCAGGCCTGAGTCCATCACTACACCCAGATGTCTGGTCTGGTTGGTGGTTTTTAGGTTTTAGATTAAAGATCTGTGGTGACCTGTGATTGTTTCTTTTTGGCTCCAAAGACAATTACCGTCCTTCTCAGCTGCAATCTTTCTTTTTGTGGTTGCAATTCTTCAGCATGGTGTCAATCTACAGCAGGAGGCGGGGCATAGCTGAGATCTAGTAGCTCATTGGCCACTGAATGACTCAGTGGACTTAAATTGATGAAAGTAAATTGTTCATGTTATTGATGACATGAACAACTTTATAATATATTATAAAAAAAGCAACAGACATTAACGACTTACCTGTGCTTGCTTGTTCTCCATGAACACAACAAGCAAAGTTTTGTCACTCTGACATTGACGTAAGGGGCGGTCATTCAGTAAAGAATGGTGGCTTAGTGGATAGCACCGTTGCCTCACTGCAAGAAGGTTCCTGGTTTGATTGGCAGACCCGATGGGAGTCTATGTGGCCCTGTTATAGACTGGCGACCTGTCCAGGTGGACTCTTGCCTGTAGTGAGTCAGGATGGGCTCCAGCAGACCCACGTGACCCTGCAAAGGATACAGCGGGTATAGAAAATGGATGGATGGAACTCCTGACTGGTGCAGGGATCTTTTTATTATTATTATTTGTAAGGACAGTGTACATTAGACAACCTCAGTTTTGAAATGTAAATGTGCCAGATTTGGCAAATCTGTTGTCTTTTGGCAAGTCAACATAACATTAAACAACAAAACATATATACAATCCTTTAAGTTCCAAATGTATTTGAAGGCACCACAATCCATGGACCTACTGAGGACCAGGTGAGGTTAATGAGTGTAATTAGTGTCTGGAGCACCAATATAAGTTCAAGTGAAGCTGCTTGACAGTTACAGCAGTGATTGTTTTTACAGATTTAATCAGTTTTCTGAGTTTAGTTTGTCTTGCTTTGTTAGTCCGTTATGGAGTTGAAGTTTGTTTTGAGGTGACTTGATCAACTTTTACTTTTTCAAATGTTTTTTTTTCCCCTTTGCTCTAATTCCTGTTTTGATGTTACCAGGGTCTCTTGGATTTGCATCCTGCTCTTCAACATTGGATTTTGTTACCCCACTAAAAAAAGCAAGTAGACAAACATTTTGTTGTAAAATCATCCAGCTTCAGAACTTTGACCCAGACATCCACTTCTAGATCTTAGTGTGAAGATGATGTGGTGAAATTCAGTCTTACACTCAGTTATATCTCTCATATGTAGTCGTATAAGATTCAGTTTTATCATCTGTTTCTTAACCTGACTTGTATGTATTCTGGACTGGTGTTGTGACTTTAGTTCAAACTGGCGCGGGGTCAGGGTTCACGACCGGCGGCGGCGCAGGAAGCGGCTTTGGCGGCGCAGGGTCCGGCTTCACGACCGGCGGCGGCGCAGGAAGCGGCTTTGGCGGCGCAGGGTCCGGCTTCACGACCGGCGGCGGCGCAGGAAGCGGCTTTGGCGGCGCAGGCTTCTGGGTTCAGGATGACGGCATTGCTCCCATCATTGAGCAGCTGTTGCGCTTCAGGCCTGACCGTCCTTTCCCGGTCCCTGCCTGGACCTCCGCTCATGTTTCCTCTGACTCGGTGAAGGTCCGTCCTGAGTTCCCTTCATCCCACACCGTCCAGTTCAGCAGTGGCTACGAGCGAGCACGGGACCTCAATTCTCATTCCAAGTACTCCACGGATACGTTTGACCACATTGCTGGTGGAGAGGAGCAGCAAGGAACTGGATCTAAAGGGCTCAAGAAGTTCTAGAGGGGTGACACTTTGGGCTCTGATCTTCTCATGCAACATATCAATTCAACTGTAATTTTTCCTGCAGGTTTGAGAGCTTCTGGATAAAATAAAAAACTTGCATAGACGTGTTTGGTCTCTGAGCTCCTGATTCATACCTTCCACTGAATTAAAGTCTGATGCTTGTACCGTCTCAAACACTGACCATTAACACACTGACTCTTCAGACCACCTCCACCCCTGCTGAGCGTTGCTTTGGGAAGAGCATGTCCATATAACACCTAACGCAAGGGACAACTGGTACTGTTTTTGTCTTAATCTGAACTTCGCAGGCTAAGGATTTAAACCAGCCGGGTCTTTAACCTGAGCTGTCTGCCACTGTTCTGTCCAGTGGCTTTTTTTTTTTTTTTTTTTTTTTTTTTTTTTTCGCTATAGTGATACCAAGGTTTAATCCAGAAGTAAAGGCTTTACAATCCAAAGTTAAAGATGGGTTATGTTTGAAAAAAGCTGCAATGTCTTTCAACTCTGTGGATTTGAGGGGGTAGAAATTCTTTTCTCCAGGATTTGAACCAAGTACTGATCCAGCAATGCCCTGTTCAGTTAGAATGTGAAGTGTATCGGATGCAGTGCCGAGATCCAGTGAAACTGATGCCGTCTTATTGATTTGTCCTTATTGCACAGTATTTAACAACTCTCCTATGAATTATGAACGTGCCTGTGGGATGTCTCTCATGGCCCGTTGGTATGAGGGGTGTCCCTTGAAAGCCTCTGCTTCTGCTCACCCAAGCTTGTTTAGGTGTGCGACGGGTGTGTGGGGCTGGTCTCTGGGGTGCACCAATAAGTGCGGTTGTGCATGTGGACTGAGCTGCAGCCACTGTCCTTGTAAGGAAAAAAAACACGTCTAAGACCATAACAGGGGAGCTGGGATCCAGCCATTTGAAGGCCACATTGGTTGGTGCACTCGCATCGAAGACCAGAAGGGCGTAGATGGATTAACACTTCGGATCCAGTGGGATTTCAGCTTATTTTTAGAGTGTTTACCACTGGCTGTTAACCCTTTGCATTTTTCTCATGTTCTGATGAAACGGTGGTACGAGCCCAGGATGGACTCGACCTTAGGACTTTGCAAACAAGGATGTAAAGGGATTTGCAGTCAGAGCATTTCAGTTAAATATCTTTGCAGGTCAGAGTGCAGCGTGTATTGGTAGGGCGTGTTCTGCACCATGCTAGAAGGTGAGCAGCATTACATTCTTGGTCTTAAGAGCCTTGTACATTTGGAACGCAAAAAGGCTAACGTGCAAGTTCAAGTTTGCCGAAACACGTCCGAGCAGTCTCACATAAGGTTGACTGAAAGAATTTGATGTAAAGTGCAACCAAGAAGTCATGTTGGAAGATGAGGTAGAATAACTGATGGAAACACTGGCTTAAAGGTCTTGGACATTTCATTTGAATGCGCTACTTAATTCAGTTGGCATCCTTACTACAGTGTCTGGGCAAGATGTGCAATAAGCAGATACCAGTTTCACTTTTGGTTACGAGAGTAGCAGTGCCAGCTGTGCCCTGCTTCTGTTGGGGCAGTGCTTCAAGGGGTCCATGTTTGAGACAACATGCAAACATTACCAGGCAGACTTGGATTCAGTGGAAGGTGTGAATCATGAGCTCAGAGACCAAACACGTCTACGCAAGTTTTATTTCATCCAGAAGCTCTCAAACCTGCAGGAGACATGACAGATGAATTGAGATCATGTTGCATGAGAAGATCAGAGCCCAAAGTGTCACCCCTCTAGAACTTCTTGAGCCCTTTCCATGTGTTTTTGGTCAATGCAGCACCTAACCCCTGGTTGGAAGCTATGTTTGGGTACTCGGACCCTCTCATTTATTGTCCTCACAGTGAACTCACATGTTTGCCCCAGACTCACAGCACTAATGAAAGCTTTTGCTTTGCTTTTCCTATGATGTGGAAATGCCATTTTTACTGCTTTCACAAGTTTGTCTGGTCCCCCTGACTATCCAGGACAAGGCGCTCAATAACATTAAAACCATAAAAATCCATAAAACTGCTGGTTACCTTTAACACCAGCATAGGTATTATAAACTCCTCATCACTCAAATAAACCCACAAGATGCATCTTTGATCTGTAACTGATATTTAGCAGTTAGTTTATTTACTCTGTTGACCATCGTATTTCTGTTTAACTCATTTCAATTTTACAAACATAATACAATAAAAATACTGTCATGTTTTCTGTGTCCGGTTATTAAATACTTTAAATTCCAAATGTAATTGAAGGCACCACAATCCATGGACCTACTGAGGACCAGGTGAGGTTAATGAGTGTAATTAGTGTCTGGAGCACCAATATAAGTTCAAGTGAAGCTGCTTGACAGTTACAGCAGTGATTGTTTTTACAGATTTAATCAGTTTTCTGACTTTAACTTGTGCTGCTTCATCTAGTCTGTTATGGAGTTGAAGTTTCTTTTAAGGTGACTTTATCAACTTTTAGTGTTTTGTCAAAAAATTATTTTCTTTTCTCCTGCCCTTTGTTCTAATTCCTGTTTTGATGTTACCAGGGTCTCTTGGATTTGCATCCTGCTCTTCAACATTGGATTTTGTTACCCCACTAAAAAAAGCAAGTAGACAAACATTTTGTTGTAAAATCATCCAGCTTCAGAACTTTGACCCAGACATCCACTTCTAGATCTTAGTGTGAAGATGATGTGGTGAAATTCAGTCTAAATCTCATGTGTGGTCTCAAATGATTCAGTTTGGTCTAACTTTTTCATTAACTTGACCTGTATTTATTGTGACCTCAGTTCAAACTGGCGCAGGGAGCGGCTTTGGCGCAGGGTCCGGCTTCACGACCGGCGGCGGCGCAGGGAGCGGCTTTGGCGGCGCAGGGTCCGGCTTCACGACCGGCGGCGGCGCAGGGAGCGGCTTTGGCGGCGCAGGGTCCGGCTTCACGACCGGCGGCGGCGCAGGGAGCGGCTTTGGCGGCGCAGGGTCCGGCTTCACGACCGGCGGCGGCGCAGGAAGCGGCTTTGGCGGCGCAGGGTCCGGTGCTGGCTTCTGGGTTCAGGATGACGGGATTGCTCCCATCATTGAGCAGCTGTTGCGCTTCAGGCCTGACCGTCCTTTCCCAGTTCCTGCCTGGACCTCTGCTCATGTTTCCTCTGACTCGGTGAAGGTCCGTCCTGAGTTCCCTTCATCCCACACCGTCCAGTTCAGCAGTGGCTACGAGCGAGCACGGGACCTCAATTCTCATTCCAAGTACTCCACGGATACGTTTGACCACATTGCTGGTGGAGAGGAGCAGCAAGGAACTGGATCTAAAGGGCTCAAGAAGTTCTAGAGGGGTGACACTTTGGGCTCTGATCTTCTCATGTAACATGATCTCAATTCATCTGTCATGTCTCCTGCAGGTTTGAGAGCTTCTGGATGAAATAAAAACTTGCATAGACGTTTGGTCTCTGAGCTCATAATTCAGACTGTAGGGTATTTTCTTACTCGTTAGTTTGTCCCTACTGCGTGTTCTTTAATCGAGGAAGAGAAGACCAGGATTCTCCAGATTCCGTTCAAAGATTAATTAGCCCTGACAGAGAATCTAGAAAAATGTGCTATATATCTGGGTCTGTACCCCGTCACTCCTGAGTGCACACAAACGTCTCTCTCCAACAAGAGCACGGAAAACAGAGCACCAGTTACAAGCAGGGGGGGTCTTTTATAGTCCAGGGTTGTCTCCTGGTATGTTGACGTGCCCTCGTCGTCCTCGTTGCAGGGTAGAGGTCATACTCTGGCAGTTAGGACCGGACCGGGGCGCACTGGACAACATTCTTGAGACGTTGGCTCACGGGAGGGGGAGGCAGCTACTCAGCACCTGCAAAGCTTTATCATACACCGAAACTCTCGTATGCACACAGGAGAAGCTCCTTTCTTTCTGTGCACAAAGAAATGCATTCTGTAACGAATAAGCATGGAACATTCTGTTCAGATAAGATTAAAGTGTAGCACGTTTTTGTCCTTATACCTTCCACTGAATCCAAGTCTCAGATGCTTGTACCGTCTCAAACACGGACCATTAACACACTGACTCTTCACACCACCTCCAGACCTGTCGTTTGTTCCGACTTAACAGTGTTGAAACAAATTTTTTTTTTTAATCGCATGCATAAACTTCAAGAGAAATTATAGTGAGAGAAATATACTTAGTTGTATTACAAAAATGTAGCTGGACTAAGTTAAACCACCAGTCTTGCCTCAACCCTCAACGCTATCGGCTCCTGTCTTCCTGCCGTTTTGATGGTGCGTTTTCAAAGATGTGCACTGCAACATCCTTCCAACACGGCTTTACATGTCAACTGGTAATTCTATTTGCAGATTTTTTTTTTTTCAGATTATCTCACTGGTTCATATATTTCCCCCAAAAACACGTTTTGAACCTGGTGCCAGGTTGTGGATGTGAGTTATCAGTGTAAGTACTGCTCACTGATCTGTGCAAAGTATTTGTCCATTTGCTTTGAAACGTGTTTGCGAGTTGGGTAGGATTCTGGGTGCCTGTTTCATTTCACTTTCGCGCCTGTTTCTGTGCGCCGTCTTCTGCAGCTGGATTGAATTCTGTGAAGCAGTTGGCTTTAAATGAAGTGAATGGGAATTCTGTTTTCCCGCAGGCCCTGGACAGCAGAGGTGAGCTTCTGAGCCACCTCCCGAACATTAACCGTATGTGCAACAGGGTGTTTATGAATCCTCCTGAATGGGATATTTGTTTCCAGCTTTCAGGAACACGTCATACGTCAGTTTGCACCGCAGATGACGGAAACGACTTTCAACAGGAGCGTTTGAAGAATCGATGGACCGGAAAACCCCATTGATTCATGGGACTTGATTGGATCAGTACCAGCTTTATGTTCTGTGTTTAAGTCATCTTAAAACCTGAACACCAGCAGGAATCGGCAGTTTCTATGGCCGTTCTTTAGTTTTACTGCAGTCTCTGGTTTTATTGGCCTACAGTAGTCTCTCTGAAAGTTAAACATTGATTCTCTCCCATGCACAGACTGATTCTGTTGCTGCCCGTTTGTGCTGGCTGGTCACTCAACTAAATACGGTTTGGTAATCCTGTAGTCTGATCTGACTCGTGGGAACAGTTATGACCTTTTTCTTGCCCTCTCATTGGCTGTTATCGTTCTCCTGTCCTTCCCTCGTTGTCTTTCTCTGCGTGAGTGAGTTACTTTCCATTGACCTTCATATTGAAATGTCCAATTTTACACCAAAAATAAACATATTGAACTCCGCCAATAAATTAATTTAGTAATTAATAACCCGACAGCACTGACATAATGAAAATGTCAAACATCAATACGTGTCCTCATCAATCTGTTAAAGTGGCCTTTAACAGTCCGTTTGTATTAAAGGAAAAAATTGCTTTTCATTTAACGCTCTGGTTTAACCCAGAAACAGAAATGTTTCTTGCTGCGTTTGGGTTTGACAGGGAAATGGGTGGAACAAACAAGTTTGGAGGACAGCACCGACTACACCATCTTATTTTGACTCTACTAGAAAACCTGATAAAAATGTGCTGTCTTGAAATGATTATCGGACACTTCAGCTGGGTTTTCCAAGAGGATAAAAGGATGCAATAAACTCCTTAAGCTCCGCCCCCTCACATCCATGAATGAGTCAAATATTTGATTGACAGCTTGATCGAGGAAGTCCAAACAGTTTTCATGAGGAATCTTTTTATTGCAGCAGCGTCACACATCTCAGCCAATGACAGAAGAGAACCATAAATAGACCAATACGTGACGCGCACGTCACGACCAAACGAACACAGCAGTTTACTTTTTACCGAAACCGCTCGTTAAAGTGACAAACATCCCCGGTGACCCGTGACAGCAGGTCTGAGCTCCACCAGTCAGAGCTGAAGCCCGTCCGAACCTCATCGTGCCTGAAAACGGAGACAGAACGGCCGCAGCAGCTCTGACGACGCGTTCAAGTCGCGTGGGAATCGGAGGCGACGCTCAACCACAGAAGACTTGGTGTGGAAATAAAATTCAGGAATTATGTGAAGGTTTTAACCTGTTACTAACCTTAATTCAACATTATGTTTGTGACTTTTTTAAATTATTTGTCTAATTACATTCTGATAATTGCATTAAAATATATTTGTAAGAGAGTAAATAACACGTGGAAATAAAAAATCTTTTTGATAGATAGTAAAATTATAGTGAGATTTTTAAACCTTTATGCATAATACATTTTAGGGCATTTTGTTGCCATCACAAAAAAATAAAATAAAATTTAAAAAAAAATTGGAAAATGTCTTTATGACCGATAAGTCGTTTTTTTGAGCCAGCGACATGAATGCAGCATTTATATAAATAAAACAAAACAAAATTTGAAGTCAAGTCACGTTTTTGGAGTAATTTGAAGTCAGTTGAGGAGTTTTTGTGAACAAAGTTTTGCATCGTTTCGTTTAAAGTGCTTTTTCAGGCTGAGACGCTTCACAGGCTTATTAACATTATTAAATTATTATTACAGTGACTAAGACTTTATACAGTTTCACATAAATATGAGTTAACACAACTGCAAAATCAAAGAACGTCCAGTTATTGCACATAAAATAAAATAGAATAGAAATGGCTGGATGTTTTGTCCTTCAAGTTTTCAAAATAAAAGCATGTCCACAGACGGCGTTAAATATTCCAGTGGATTTTCTGGAAACAGACGTCAACATGACAGTCGTGTTAAATACAGTGTAAAGACATTGAAGTTTCACCAAAAACAAAGAAGCTTATTCTTGTAAGTGATCTCAAACTTGCTGAACTTGGATACATCAAACCCAGCCCTGTTTTCATCCATATTTAATACACTTTAACTCAATTTTTTATTATTTTATCTGATTTCATTTACTGTTGTGTAAATACTAGAACTTTGTATTTGCTCAAATGTAGCTTGGACATACTGAATACACAGCTGTGAAGTTCTTGGTCTTTTAGAAAACCGGAAGCAAAATTTGGTTTCAAACCTTTTCTATAAATTATAAAATAATAAAGACGTGTGGTTAAAGGCGGGGTAAGTGATTTTTTTGGAAGATGTCAAGTCTGCTGATATTTGAAGAAGAAAAAATCATCCAGTGTACGTTTGTTTTAGTTTGGCGGGCGGGTGCCTTCAGTTTGTGGAGCTGTAGGTTCTGGGCTCCATGTATGATGACAAAATTTGTTCCTTTTTATTATTATTATTATTTTTGGGTCCCATTTATATTTTAAACTGTGTACTCATAAAATGGGCAGCTATAGTACCGGGACGAGATACCTACTGAATGTGACAGAAATCATGTAGAATCACTTACCCTACCTTTATTTTAAATACTCAAACCATAAACAGGTTAAATCTTCACTTCTCTGTCCTGAGTTAATGGTTTTATTGAGCAATTTTTAAATGAACTTTTAAGGCATCTCCTTCCAAATTCAAATTGGCACTCATGGCAGAGATGTTTCACCTCGTGAGAATTCCACTCAGATGCTTTTATTGTGAAGTAGACATTAAAACGTGTTTCTAATCGTCACGTTAGTTTAACTTTAAGGCTCGTTTGATCTTTATGAAGCAACCTGAACTGTTAAACTGTAAAGACCACTGCTTCCTGTCCAGGTGTTTCACATTAAAAGTCTGTAGTTCTAAGGAAGGTCTTTTAATGTGAAACCTCCTAAATGTTTTACCAAAAGCAGAAAAACAGAGTTTATTTGATCTCAGCTGTCAACCTTAAAGATGTTAAGTGATTAAAAATATTTAACATATGATTTGTCTTGTATTTTATTTATTTTTTTACTGAGAAAATGTCAAACGATGTTCAACAGTTAAAGCGTTCCGTCGCTGATTCCTGCCGAGACTGGAATATTTAAATTACAATACTTTTTCTTTCAGACTGAACTCGAACTTTGAACAGTTGTGCGACTTGTCAGAAGAAACCAGAAGACTCGAGTCGGGAATCTGGTTTAAAAAGTGACAGAAGACAAGTAGAAGAAGAAAAGTGCTGGATGCAGATGCTGTCAGAGGAAACGGGCTGGACGGGTCTGTCAGCGCAGCATCGCCTGTTCACTGCGGGACGACGGCGGCGGCAGCTTTACAAACGCTTCAGGCTCAAAGTGAACATTAGTTTATGTGGAAAATGGTGGAAAAATGAGGACAAAACCTACTTGGAGTCACATTTGTGTGTCATTTGTTCTTGGGTAAAGGCTCCACATAATTGCAGTTCTGTCGTTTCAGCATAAACTGAATAACTGAGTTTTGGACTGTTGACACAGTTACAGCCAACAAAAACTGTCCTCAGCTTCTTAAACTAAACTCAAAAATGTCATCTGCACAGTGATGTTGATAGTTGAACTGCATCCCTACTTGGACAGCGAAGTTACGGCTCGACCGGCACGTTTAACCACGCGGCCGCCTCCAGTGACCACGCTGTAGCCTAACCTGTAGGTTAGTTTTAAAACAGTTTAGTTTAAGAGCGCTAATAAGAATTAAAGTAGTAAAGCTTCAATTTGTAACGTCAGTGAGGGATGTTTGTCTGATTAAAAGATCAGTTCAGGCCTTCAGGGTTATAAGAATATGAAAACATGTCCTCCATTAAACTCAAATGTTTCCTTTTTGTTTTACCTCCAGTTTCATGTCATAAAAACTAAGAACAGTTTGACGAGTTTAAAACCGTTGCCACCGTCGTCATAGCGATGCTGCAGGCATTCGTTGCTCTACGCTCACGATAAACGTCTGCTCAAGCGCATTTCTAAGCGTTTTTGCACTTTAGGCACCAGCATGTGTGATTTGTGACATTTAAGCTTCAGGATTGTCTGCAAAGTCCCTCGTCATCCTCGCCAGTCCAGTTCAACTAAGCCAGGCTGCTTCAGCACCTCCTGCGTCTGCTTTGCGTTTAGCAACTGCGACTTTGCTGCATGTTTTATTGCATATCGGGTTACAAACGTGAAAGCGGCAGCGCGGACGGACAATCGCTGATACAACTGAGATGGTTTTTCACTGATTGGGACGTTCGATGCGGCGGTGGAGGAAAAATGTCAGCGGGTTCGTTTTTACTGAAGGAATCCAGGTGACTGAATTTCCTTCGACTTTAAAAGACGTCAAGATCATCCCAGAAGCAGGTCCTGGCTTCATCCCTCACTCTGAAACGTGACGTCCGGCCTTTGGAGAAGCAACAACGTTGAACTGTTCCAGCTGACAAGTTACAACCCAAACGTGGTTCTGTTGAGCAACGGCTGCTCCTGAATGTTAATATTAGAAGATCTGAATGGTTTTCCTCTGCTATGAAAGTCCTCGGTTTGCTTTAAATTCAAGGCCTTCTAAGACACGTTGTTCATCTGCATGAAGTCAAACTGCTTCCTCCCGGTACCAGTCCCGCGTTCTAGTTCCACTCAGGTCCCACACAAACCCGGAACCATGTTAGGACGTAGAGGAAGGAAGGAAATACGAGTCCTGAAAGTCCAACCCACGTGAACTCTTCCTCAGAGCAGCAGGCGTGTCTTCTACGGGTGCTGACGAGACGTTTCTTTGAAGCAAACTGAGGCCTCAAACTTCTGTTTAAATGTTGCTTCTCGAAACAAAAACCCAAAATCAGACAAAGAACAGTTGAAACACCAGCTGAGAGCAGAGTTTTTCCTTTTTCTATTAAGATCTAAGGTGGTTTTCCGGAGTTGTTGGTGACTTTCCTGTTACGGAGACACATGTGAGGGAATTTGAAGAACGAAGAAGAAGTCGGCGGATCGACAGTGAGACCACGACTCTGAAGAGACAAACGTTATATTTCAGTATTAAGACTTTTCCAACTACAGCTACTTACGTTTTACTGTTACTGAGAACTGCACACGGCTGCCTTACAGAGTGGACGTTCACTTATTTAAGCTCCGTAGACGTACCGGCTGAACGCTCCAGAGCTCAGATCTTCAGGACCGACGGCCAAAAGGCTCAGACGACGACAAGGACCCAGTTCCTGCGGGTTTCTACAAGCCTGCCGGCGTCCGTTTAACGCCAGCCAGGTTTTACTGGTGAAGACGATATATTCAGAGGATGGACCTTAAATACTAAAACAAAGACGCTGCACAGCGAAGGCTGCTTCTCTGCAGCGACCAGTGAGATGTGCACACGCTAGACGGGCCGACGGCATGAAGGCGCGACATTTTTGCAAATCGAAGGCACAAATCTTTTGTTTCCTCCTCTGCGACACCTCCCAGGAACCAAATCATGTCTGGTGCTTCAGTTCATTTCCAACTTTTCTGCTTCACCAGTTCCCGTTTTGTTTTTTGCAGCTATACGATGGATTTATTGGATTTTAGAGGGGCTGTGAAATTGCAAGTTTTTAATCGTTACTATCAAGCAGTGCTCAGAACATTAACATTAAATAAGTGAACTGTGCACGTTTCAACCTCGAGGGCGTCTTCTGGGATTTAGGTTTTTGCAGGCAGAGTTTAGAGTCACAGAGTTGCTCGTGTGGTCGGCAGGCGCTCGCCGTGGTGGGTTTGGACGGCGTCGCCGCAGACCGCCGACCCCTCAGTGGCTCTTTGGTTTGGGGAGGCGGGAAGAACCAGAGGTGAACGCCATCGCTTTGAGCTTCAGCCCTGAAGATTTACCGTCGTCAAGGTTGCAAGGTGCCGACAGCTGCCTGGACGCCCTCGTCTTCTGAGGCGTGGGGTCGGAGCTGTGAGACAGGAAGAGGCGGAGCTTGGAGGGCGGCGGCGGCAGCAGGGATCTGCTGGAAGCTCCTCTTTTATTATCCACCTCCTCCTCTTCATTCCTTTCCACCTTCCCATCATTCCTTCCTCTCTGTGGTGTGTGGTTGGTGGTGATTTTGGGGGGGGTGGGTGTCAGGCTGGGCGGGGTTACCTGGGGGCGGAGCTTGGCTTTGCAGCAGGGGTCGGACAGTCAGTGGTTCCGGGTCTTCCTGGCTGGAGGAGTGAAGTACCTGTGACTGGAAAACGAGGAAAAACAAAAGCGTTGATTCTTTGTAGATATTCGACAGCTGTTGTGGAAACGTCTACAGTCGGGTCAAAAGTTGGGACGCTGTGTATCATTAAAGATAAAACGTGCAGCCGCCATCTGCAAATCTCAAACACTCAATCTCTTAACACAGAAAACTTATGGATTGTTTAAAATGAGCAAATGTACCATCTTAAGAACAAACATGGAGAGATGTGCTGCTGCTATCAAACTGAAGGTTGATAGCAGCAGCACATCTCTCCGGGTTCACTTCAATAGTTTCACCAAGTGTGAAAAACAAACAAAGAAAACAAAAAACTGCCTGCCCTGTTCCAACGTTAGTCCGTCACTATTACACACTTTGATATGAAACTGACTTTTCATGCCATCAGGCTTCCAGTCTGACCTGGAAGAGACCTGAATAACTCAGGATACCTGAACTTGGCGAACATACAAGTCAACTGCTCGCAGCAGCGTTACATCTGTAAATGAGGGGAAACACTGGCAGACTACAGCCGGTGTTTTTATTTATGACACCTACCCAGGAGATGTGATATATAAAGTTTATTAAACCTCTGAGGATATTTTTAGTAATTTACATTCAATAAATTAACCCTAAGTTATAAAAAAAAAAGAGAAGCAGTATTGAGAGTGAATCTGAGACTGAATTCTTAACAGTGGAGTGAAGAGTATCTTCACCAGTAAAAGTTGTTTTCTGTTGAAATCAGAGTCCACTAGACGACTACACTGACAGGCTGAATCTGTGACGTCAGCACACCTGCACGTTCTCCAGGTTCAAGGCAAAAACATCACTGACTGGTGAACACTGACACCCAGTGGTGAACAGTGGAACCGCAGTTCCCCTTTGGGAAGTTTTTAAGTGTTTTCAATCGCACATATTCCTCATAAAAATAGAAGTTAGAAAAATACATTTAAAAAAGGGAGCGAGGATTGACATAATACCAAGAAGAGACCCAAGAGGAAACAAAACAGTGAAGTAAAGAAGATGAGGAGCAAGAAGAAATGATATGAGAAGGGTGAACAGAAAAGAGTTGAGGGCGTCCACTAGATGTGGGTGTTGTCAGGAAGGAGGGTTGGGGGGACTCCGGCTGAAAAAGACTTCCCCCCACAGCGATACGAACACAAACATACTTTTTTTTGGCAAACAAAGTGCTGATCCAAACAAAGGTCCACCTATATGCACATTGTGAGAAGCTAAATGAGGTGGTTCAGGCATCTAGTTAGGATGCATCCTGGATGCCTACAGAGCAGCGTTTCATATGTGAGGGTTTTGACGACGACGACTCTGCTGTGTAGGCGAAACACGACAGTTGAACAGATTGACAGTCTTGCAGCCATTAAAATGGATCCAGAAAGGTAGTGTTATGGTTATAAAATATCGTTGGGAGTGCAGGGTCAATAAAAATCACTTTCCTTACATGGTGTTTGAGAGTCTGATTTATAATTTACATTATTGATAAACGAAAAAAGCTCATGTTTTAGTTTTTCAGAGCTCGGTTTAGCCTGTTAGAGTCAAATAAGTATCGTCTCTCGGATCCACTGAGCTAAAGACGGTTCGGTTCAGTTCAGTCATGCAGCCATTATTGACTGAATTTGAGTTTGTTAATGTGAGAATAAAAAAGCAGGAATGAAGCTCAGATGGCCTCCAAGTAAGGTGAGAGGAGTTGAGACAGAAGATATTGGAGGTGAGTAACAGCTTAGATGACAGACTCAGGAGTGTCTGAATAGGATTTACTTGGAGATTTAAGGGTTGGAGAAGTGTTCAAGTTTGACAATATCACATCAGAGAAGAGAGTAAGATGCTTTTAACCTTCCTCAGCTGTTAATTCATTGCCTGCTTGATGGTTGACATGATAACTATCGCAGGAACACCTTCAAAGGAAAAGTCAAACCTCCTGGAAGCAGCTGAAAAATCTGCCAACATTTCAGAGTTAATCTGGGAAGCGGCTCAGGAGGATTTAAGGTACTGTACGGCGTCTCTGATGTGGAGCTCCATCACCCACAAAACACACGAGCTCAACGAGGAATCCCACAATCCTCGGCTCTGTCAATACTACATTTAACAGCCATGTATGCAGATGGACTTTATCCCAACTACACACGATCGACTGATGGGCTTCGACTCGAAACAAAGTCCGTAACTTTGACCACCGAAAACCATCTGTCAGAGTTGCTGCAGTGAGCTGACAGAAGCCAACGCTCCCTTGAACTACCTGTGGTGAAAGATCACGATACCGATCCGGGCAGTTGGGAGTGAACTGCGAATGACCTCGCAGCAGTTGACAAAGAGACAAAGTGCTGTTTAAGATGGCATCGTGTCCAGTTGTTGAAGTCTTTTCGTCACCGGTTTTCAACGTGGATTTTGGAAAAGCAGCAGTGCGGGAAGTTAGTTGTGGTTTGGATATTCAACACGTTTACTCTGGACCAATGCTCACGTGGTTTTTTTCTTTTTCAACAGCTTTCAAATCACTTGACCTAATTACGCTAAATAAATCCCAAACTGACCTAACTGACCGATAAGCCCCGCCCCCCTAGTTACTGTTGCCGACTCGGGCTAATCTATCGGAGTCATTTACAGTTTTACAACTGTGCCTGTGTGAAAACCTCGTTCTAACGTTTAGACATAAGGACAACCTTGTGTGGGGTAATATTAAATACCACTTAAATACATCATGGAGGGATGTGTAGAAACTCTAAATGTAGATACGGCTGGTAACAAGGTTAAAATGATGGTGAGGGTTCATAGAGTCCTCATCTCACCAGCGTCATGGGGACAACATGCAGGATCAACACTGTTCATGCACCTCAGAGTGAGAATTAATTCATTTACTTTCATTTGGAAAGACAACTTCAGATCTATTATTAGCTAACACTAAAAGTTATAACTTTACGTCTGGTACTCGGTAGCTCCGTAATCTGAGGACAACTCGTGATGCAAGAGGGGATTAATGTTCGCTCAAAATGAATGAAAGTTCAGGATCTTCAAGTGTTTCTGCTGTGGAGCTGAAAGTGACATGTCTGAGTTCTGGTCCCTGTGGAACTGATACCCAACAGCCATTGGCTCATCTGAATCTGAGGGGGCGGGTCTTAACAACACGTCAGTCAAGCATTAAAACTAAATGATGGGGTAAAATGACAACATGAGCAGCTTTCAATGACCTCAGTTCAAACAAGACAACTAGATTTCTTCTCTTTAACAGGATGGATGTGATAAAAAAGAAAAAAGGAAGGAACAAGTCAAGGGAATAAAAAGGTAAAAAAGTTGCTACCGTACCAAGCTGTGTCACTGAAGTAAAGCACTAGATTTTCCACTCCTGGACGAAGGCAGAAACACAAAGAGGACAGGAGGAGGACAGTTAGGAGAAAAACAAGAGCAAGTCAGATTTCTCTGCAGCTTCAGGCACAGACAGGATGAAGTATGTGGTTTTAAACAGTAAAGTGACATTTAACATCTGTTTTAGGCACAAATGAGACTTACTACAAAGATGCGTTTCAACAGACAACCAACTTTGAGTGAATGAAGTAACCAGCTGAAGAAAACTGCGTCTAAACTGAGTTTCCACTCACTTTTTTCCACTGAAGAGCTCGCACGTTCTCAGGATTAAATTGAAATAACCAACAGCGCCAAACAGAAGCGTTTAATTTGAAGGTTTTGATTCAGTGCACTCGTGTCTGCTGAGTCTAACTCAGAACTTCACATTCAAGTCAGTTCAGCGTTCGACGTCTGCATTAAAACCTTCTCTTCTGGTCTTTCATCTCTTCACTGATGGAAACTGAAAGAGGAGTGTGGATTTAAATGAGTTCAGCGTTTGCATCTGTATTCTTGCAGAAGGACCACTAAAGACTTTTTTTTCCAAGGTGAAAAACCAGTGGACCAACAGTAAGTTAACAGACATAAATCATACCAAACTTTGGCACCTCAAAGCTCCACATGGTTGGTCGAACAGTTTAATGGATGTCAGGGCCAAAACTTCAAGTTCCAACACATTTGAAAGGAGACTTTTGACAGCCTCTAACATCACCCATCTATAGGACAGAAAGACCAAAATATACTCTTTAAATCCATTGACTTTTCCACATATTTGAACAATTATATGATAAAAAATGACTAAATATCCAAAGTTTTTCTGGGAGTGAAGGACCAAACCCGTCTCATCTCTGATGTTGAAGAGATCTAAAGAGTTCTTTAGGAAAAAAGTTATGGATGACCTCAGACCTCCAACTACACCGACACCGGCTGCAAATTCTCATGACTCAGTCCAACAGCAGAGCGTTTGATGCAAGCAGAAATGTTCAAGAACCAGAAAGTGTCATCACAGGATGTGGATTAAAGAGCCCAAGTGGCATCTTCACAATAACCTCCGAGTCTGCAACGCACTTTTGCGACAGTTGGGACTCGGGTTAGGAGGGATGTGACAAACACGAGAAGGGAGTCAGGAAAAAGTCTCCGTTGTCCATCAGAACAGGAGAAGATTCATGAAATGACCTTGTAGACAGATCTGCTCTCAGCAGATGAATCAAAGATGGAGTTATTTAGCCAGTGAAGCAGTTTTTCTCCTTCAACAGTCTCGTGCATTCATACATCTGTTGAATAACTGAAAGAGTCCATTTTCACTGAGGTCTTGTTCCAGTTCAGCACCTCTTTCAAAGCAGATCAAATGTTCACATCTCAATGTCAAAAAGACAAACTTTCATGGGACGCAGCTGATTTTCACCCAGATTTGTTCTTGTTGCACTGTTGATGTGGTTAATTCAGATTTATTCAGGAGACACTTATAAAGACAAAAGTTACAAATTTGAATGTTTGGCTGTTTAAATTAACATCTTAAAAGAAGATTGTGATAAAGACAGAGGAGATGGTGATGAGGAGAAAGCCGAGGAGATGAAGACAAGTCGGAGTGGGTGGGTTAGTGGTGGTATTCAGGAGTAAAAGCATGGACGAGGGAGCCATGTGACTCACTTTTTCTAGCGAGGTGGGGGGGGATACTGGGCTTCGGCCTCCCCCTGTAAGGCCTGGAGCGCTGATACTGCCAAGGAGGAGAGAGGAAAGGAACAGGAGAAAAAGCCTGAGGAGACATAGAAGGAAACAAACAGAGAGGGGAAGGATGTTGATAATCAACATCAAAAAAGATGGCTGGACAGGTGGAAGACAAGAACAACTGGGAAGTGTTAAAGATTTTGGACTGACTTTGGCCTCTTGACTATAAAATGATCAGATGCAAAGTAAAACTCAGAGGAACACGATTGTACCAACTACACCTGCAGACAGCAACTACAAATAAATGCACAGCATCTTTTGCTGTGTTTACACCACTGCAAATAAGGTGTTCCACAAGGTTCTGATTCAAGACTTCTGTTTTTAAAATGTTTCCACGTGCGAACGTCCTGTATGAAAAAACAGAAATGCCACCATCCACCGTGTGCAGATAAGACTTTCAGTTTCACTTAAATCTGCCCCATCAGCACTACACTGAGCTGGTGCTACAATGCCGTCTGGTTTTCCAAGGTTTCCTGCTCATGAAGCCAGGTCATTTCTCAAACTTTCAAGGAAATCTTTGATTTTGCACAGCAGAAGGGTTGAGAGTAGCCATGACATCTCAAAGCAGACGCGAGCTTCCAAGTCTTTTACTTACTCAGCTAAGATTCTTCTACAAAACCAAAAAGAACATCTGCATCCATCTACATCTGAATCACATATACTCCGATAACATTTATTTCTTTGCTTTGCTTTTCACTCAATACTGATCCGACACCAGTGTTTTTTAACTTTTTTTTTAATAAAAAATTTTAACTGTTGTTTTAAATTGATGACAATACACACACAATATCTATTAAAGAAATCCAAGAATTAAAGTGCAGCCACAAATGTATAAAGTAAAAAGGCATTTATACTTTGACGCTTCATCGGAGGTCCAATGAAAATCCTCGGCTTTTTGGGACCTGATTTAAAGTTGATGTTTTACTTTGATACTTTCTTTCTACTTTAACCTGTCGGATTATGTTTGTTTTTGTTTATTGTAGTTTTCTGGTAAACATGACAGCCACTGCTGTTTTATGAAGCAGTGTCAGTTTGAAACATGATTGAAGTGCACAGACATTGTGCGTTTCGGTTTCAGTGTGATGTGGTCACATTTACTGTAGAAGTGTGTGTCCTCACAGCGTGCGCGTTCCACGGCGTCTGCGAGCCCACGCTCTCGCTCTCCTGGACACTCGTCTGCGTGTGGCGATCCATCCTGGCCTTTGTCTCCTTGCAACGACACCCGGTGGTCACTGTGGGAACAGTCTGTACATGCAGAAACATTTAGTGAGGATCATAAGCTGCAGCTCTGAGGTCGCCATCAGCACATGCAGACAGATGCTGCACAGCAGCAGCAAGACACGAACCAGCTGCAGGGTGAGCTGTGCGATGGTTTGGTCTCTGCTCCTCAGCTCCTCTCTGAGCTGCTGCACCTCCTGCAGAAGAGCCTGCACCTGCACACACACGCGCACGCGCACACACACGCGCACACACACACACACACACACACACACACACACACACACACACACACACACACACACACACACACACACACACACACACACACACACACACACACACACACACACACACACACACACACACACACACACACACACACACACACACACACACACACACACACACACACACACAAAGATGTGAAGGTTGAGGAAAGGCATCCTGGGAAACAAGATTGTTACGATCCCTAGAAGGAAATTAGTGACGTCAAACCAGCTGACCTGTGAGTCGGAGCTGCGAGACGAGTCGATGTCCTCTGGGCTGAGAGTGTCTGTGGTCAGAGTGTCATCATCTACATCTTCCTCCTTGAGAGAAACAGAAGATAGCAGATTCTCTGCTCTTAGTCCTTATGTAAGATGCCTTTTTAACTAGTTAATTTAATCATCACATCTTCAGAAGATGTTTCTCTAAACTTCAGGTTCTGGGTGGACCTGATTTCAGCTCTGTCCCACTCTGGCCGTCTGCAGCTTTAAATACTTCCGCTTGCCCCGCCCCTTTCAAAACTGTCATCAAACCAGAAGCTCCAAAACGTGCAGTTTTTTTCTACGTCCACTTGGGTCTGGCTCCAAGTGACCCCCAACTAGAAGACAGCCAATCCATCTTCAATCCCCAGGTCTTCCTGGCTGGACCCGTCCAGTCTGGCCAGTCTGACCCGGTGGAGGAGTTGTGCAGGAGCTCCAGTCAACATTTCACATGTTTTGGTAGTGGCACAAGTAGGCAGTAAATCTCAAACGAGGATAAATGGGCAGATTTGATTCCTGCTGGTGTAACTGATACCCTGCTGGAATGAAGAAAAAGCCTCTCCTGCATCCAGTCTAATGGCGAAAGCTGGGGAGAATGTTTGTTTTCTTCCGTCTTCTTTACTTTTTTGTTAATATCAATTGAGAATTCAAGGGGGCGGGTCTAAAGGTGGTAAATGTGAAAGCTCTGATGTTCAACGTTCAAAATGAAGACAGATATACTTTCTAGTCCAAACGGCAATGAAATCTGACCTTAAGAGCCTATGGCATCTTTAATGTTACATTCTTGATAAGGCCCTGATGACAAACAGCTCTCTGACAAAAAAACAAAACAAAAAACCTACTTTTTAACAAATGCAGTATTTTGTGTTAAACCCAACCGTACCGAGTCATCTAGTCATTTCTAACCAAACTGACCCCAACTCTTGAAACCTTGTTCCAAAAATGCACAGAGACGTGGATTTCTTTGAATTAAAACATAAAATATCATCTGATTTTAATCACCTGTTTTCATTTTAAAACCTTACAGCAGCTACAAATAAGCGTTTCAAGTTCAGAACCTTGTTACTGTTCTTGAATGGTTCTGAAGTTGGTTCCCAAATTCAAAAGGAGACCATCTGTCAACGGGAGCACGGTGATGCGCCAACATCAGTCGTAATCTTTACGGCGTTTATTTACAGTTTTACCTACTCCTAATATGTTCAACGTATTCACATTTTAAGTAAAATTCAACAGTTTATCTGTGGTCTACTTTACTTTTTATACGTGATGTTTATCCCAACGTGCTGCAGTTTGAGATTAACAGGTAAATAAGTAATGAAAAAAAAAAGAAAACAGACCTGCGTTTTAAAATGATTTGATTGTTGCTCGAGACAGATTTGAAATAGTAGGAAACATCTCCAATGTGAAGGATGTCTGACAAAAATCTCCATCAGCAACATCCAATCGTACCTGCAACAGGATCCTTTGCAGGAATTCCAGCTGTGATCTGACTGCAGAACAGTCCTCAGCCAGTTCCTCAACATCCAGACCCAAACCTGGAGAACCAGGAGACAGGCAGGCTGACCTGAGAGGAGGAGAGAGGTCAGCGTCTGCTACACAAGATCAATATGAAAATATAAACAGCCAGATCGACCAGAAAATAAAGCCCACGCGAGTTGGCTTTTGATTTTGAAACAAGTCCTACTCCCACGGTCTGTGAGCTGTTTGCAGGAACTTGAAGAGACGGTGTCGAGTTACCTGGAAGGACAGAGGTTCAGGATGAGCTCGCCATCCAGGTTCTTGTCCAACCTCTTGTTTCCAGGATCCTCTGCGAGTTTGAAGCACTGAAACTCACTGAGGAGACAGAGGAGCTCATGAACAGTGCGCACGATGATGAAGGTCAATGATGCAGCTGACACACACAAAAAAACCCACAAAACGATCAAACGCTGGAGCAGTTTTAGCAACACCGTGGACATGGCTTCAGAGTTTTAACTGGAGCCAGCGCCAGACTGCTATCACGTTTAACTGTGACTCTGCACAGATGTTTGCAGTTTGTGCCACGTTTGCATGTTTCTGAAGGTGGTGTGAAGGTGATCCTTAAAACCAACACTGACGGAGATGGGCACCGGTTTTCTCCTGCAAACTTTTATCCACTGAACAGATCTTAAAAAAGGCATTAATATGCAAGGCTTCATCGCGTGTTTATCTTTTTTTTTTTCCTGCAAAGTAGCAAGGTTAAATTCTGACCTTGTCCAGATCATTCTTTCATTTTTCTGCCCAGAACATGTCCTTGAATATTCATAACCATAAGAAGACTGATTAAGTTCACTGACCTTCTGTCCATCTTCTCGCCCCCATTAACCTGAAGTTTATAATAAACCTACTCAGACACAAATATGACTTTATTTATCAGTCCCATTAAATTCAATGATGGTATCAATTTTTAAACGTCCGTTTATTGAACTTATTCCCTCTCCTCTGACTGACAGTTGACTAGCGTTTCATAAAACACAGAACCTCTGAACTAAACCAACTCCATTCTGTTCTCCTCCGTTACCTTTCGTTGTCGTTCTGGACGTCCTGTGTCCCCCAGCAGAGCTGTCTCCTCCTCCATTCAGCCATGTGGGACATCCCGTCTCCATCTGTGGGGTTCAGACCACCAGCATTTTGATGACCATGTGTTTTCACACATGGAAACATGAAAATCAGATGTTGCTTTGGAATTCCGGTTCAACGGAATTCTTAAAAAAAAAAATGTGTATAGATCTTAATCAACAGATCGGTGGATAGATAAAACTAATGAAACTCAAAGTTTTTGAGTCAGGGAGACGTGTCCACCTGTAGACAGATGTTCTGGTCATCATGGACAAACGTCTCCAGCTGGCTCAGGTTTGAAGGGTTTCTTCTACAGACCGCCTGTTCCAGATGTTTCCACAGATGTTGAAGGACACTTCAGAATAGTTTATTATCTTGTTGGAGGACCCGTGACCAAGCTTTCTGACACTGGGCAGCACATTTGTCTCCAGAACATCTTGATGGTCTTCAGATTTCAGTGTAGCTGCACAGTTTCAAGGCACCCTGAACCAGATGCAGCAAAGGATCTCCAGAACAGAACCGAGCCTCCTTCATGTGTCACAACAGATAGTCTTCTTCTCTTTGAAATTTTTGCATCTGTGAACATAGAGATTATGTGACTCATCAAAAAGCTTCAGTTGTGTCCCATCTGTCCAAAGGACCTTCTCCCAGAAGCTATTGGGTTTGTCAATATGATTTGGTCCGATGTTCTTCCAACAGTGGAGTCCTCCTCCTCGTCCACGTTGGTTTCACTGGTGTGATGTGATACTGATGTACCTTAGAGTTCACCTTGAATCTGTTTGTAAATGTAGTCACAGGAACATCGAGCTGATTGGAGATGGTCTTCTAGGCGTTACCTTGAAAATCCTGGTCTAGAATGTTCTGTTCTCCTCAGAAAACTCTGTCCTTTGGTTTCTCTGGTCCATGTTCAGTGTGGTGAACTTCATGATACCAAACAGCAGAGTGAGCACTTTTAACCTTTTAAACTATCAGACATCTTTTCTAGGGCTGCTAACTAATTTGTCCAGGACAGTTTAATCTTAAAGATCTTAAAATAATCCATTAGCACTAAAGACAAACAATCGTCGTAGCTGTTTCAAGAACTGAACTATTGGTAAGCGTTGGAGGGGCGTGGCTTACCGATGTCTTGTTGTTATGTTTTAACCTTTGGTTCATGAAAAAGTATAAATGATACAAACAAAAATCCTAATCAAGGGTCAGTTTGGAGTCAGGTCTCCATCCTCAGTCCTCCATGTCATCATAGGTTTGTACAGAGTCCATCAGTGCGACACAACCGACACGTTATTATATAAAATATTGAAAATCCAACGTACCACTGTGCAGGGACGCGTCTTCTTGGAAGTCGACATCCAGCATGAGGTCATCGTCAGCCAAGTCACAAGAGTCCAGGTTGTTCAAGATGTCCTGAAAATAAAAAAAATAAAAAAAGGACACAATGAATGTTTTATTTCTAATCTTGCATAATCAACAAGCAACAGCTATCAGAGCAGAGGACATTCAAGAAAGAGAAAATCTGCTGAAAGGAAACATTTCAACTTTGATGCTCATGGGATCAAGAAGGAGGAGAGAATACCCTGCATCTACAACACAGCTGCTAACAAAGAACAAAGGCAGAAGCTTACGGTTCGGTCTGAATCAGAGCTGTGTACCTTATTAGTGAGGCAGAGTCACAGACAAGACGATCGTACTGTCAAATACAGAGATGCACCGGAAACACATCAAGATCAAATTTAACTGGGTTTTTTTTTTTTGGTCAGTAAAGTCAGTAAACCAAATTACTTATTTTCAACCATAATTTACAAATAAATAAATAAATCCTTTAAAAATCCTACCATGTGATTAACTGGATTTCTTTTTCTCATTTTGTGTCACAGAGTTGAACTGAACTGTGATGAAAACGACAGACCTCTCATCTCTAAGTAGGAGAACCTGCACAGTCAGTGTCTGACCAAATACTTTTTTGCCCCACTGCAGCAGTCAGAGGAAGAAATGCAGCTGAAATAAAACTATTCTGCATCGTTTGGATCCAAGTCTGACTGGTTTGTCTCGCTGTAGTTACCAGACCAGACAACAGAGGGAGCCACAGGACTTCCCCCAGATTCCTCCGAGGGAGACGTCCACTATTTGATATTTAATAATGAGTATATTAAAGGGCTGCTTTATGACAACCAGCGGTGAAGGGCTGTAAGAGTTGCGTAGCGAAGCTTTGGAAACTCTTCTGTCAGACGTTCAGCCGGATCTCATTGGTTCCTCACTGGAACCAGTTTTAGGCTGCTGGTTTTAAACTGGGTCAGAGATGGAGGACGGTGCTGATGCTGCTCGAATATTAAACACCTTCCTCTTTGTCTTTCTGCCGTTTCTTCAGTTTTCAGAGAAGCCAATTCAAACTCCAAACGCACAAAACAATGATGTTTAAACCCGCTACGCAGAATCTTAAATGTTGTCCTCTTAACTCAGCGAGAAGCAGCGCCCCCTGGTGTGTGGATGTCAATATGAACAGTTGATCTGCAGGTGACAAAGGTTTGTTGGACCAATGTCAGAACTTTCAGCAGCTTATACGCTGTAACTATGGGATGTTAGGAGTTCTAATAGTTTGTAATAATTAGTTAGTTAAGATTTCTAAACCAAAAAAAAAAAAAAAGTCCCATCACGTGAAAGTAAAAACACAATTTTGTTTAAAACATATATTATCTGGTTGTAAATTAGATTTAAAAAAACTCAGATGTTTCCATTTCCCTCACTTCAGTGATTTCACTCAAAAATAAACAAAACCTGACAACTTTCCACAAAGTTTCAACCCTTTGGGCTGTCAGTCTATGAAAAAGCTCATGACGTTCTGGTAAGCAATAATTAACTTTGCAAATACTGTTTTACAAAATGAGTCTGGATCCGCTCCCATTCCGGTAGGCGTCCAGGATCCGCCAGTCCTCTGAATCAGGTGTGTTGGAACCTGAAACATCTAAAGCAGGGCAGAAGCCCCGAGGGACCTGGACTGGCAACCCGGCGTGGACAGATGGACTGTTTTCTTACAATGCTGTTGATGTCTGAGTCGAAGCTCCCAATGGGGTGGGTGGTGTTGCTGCTGGTGTGGATGGATCCGTGCGTGGCAGCATCCCCCAGTGGCTCTAGACCCTCCTCGTCCCACATGTAGGTCCCCCCCGATCCACAGCTGTCAGATGGGGACAGGTCCAGCGACGAACCTCCCTGCAGTAGAAAAAAAGACAAGTTTGTACTATTCAGAAAGGTCACCATAGATACTTCACTTATTAATGATCAAATGTTCTACAGAGAAGAAAAGCAGAAAAGGAGGGTTCTGCTGAAGAGGTTCCAAAATCGTATTTTAATTAGAACTGGAATATTTATGTTATTAATACAATTCTGTGTTATTCTGCACAAATATGAGTCTTATATCCAACTGGATAAAAACGGTAAATGACCGAGGCCGACTACTTGTCTCTTTTTGATTCGTTTATACTTACTTATCACCAACAACAGTTATACTGCTCATGACTGCATGAAACCGGCGGGAATCTTTAACCGGAAAAACTGGCAAGCATCACTTTTCAACAAAGAACCAGCTATTAAATACATCCAATGTTATCCAAATGTACCCCATCAGAACCCGTTAGATGTTCAAGTCCATGAGAGCGCAATTAGAAGACAACTAAACAAGCTCGGTTTGTTTGGAAGGGTTTCCAGGAGAAAACCTCTTCTGTCTAAAAACAACATGGAAACACGACTAAGGTTCACAAAACTGCATCTGAAACAGCAGACTTCTGGAAAATTGTCTTATGAACAGGTGACCCCAAATTGGAAATGTTTAGACTTGATATCTGTTGCTGATGGTCATTTAATAAATAATGGTTTGAAATTGTTTGCTGCTCAGTATTGAAACTTTTGCATGGCTTTCTTCTTTCCAGTGATGTGATCTGGTTTTGCTCCCGAGTCCAACATCTAAACAAACTAAACTAGTGGTCTGTACACTCTTGAAACATCACTTCAAAGTTACCCCAAATTTAAAACCATGAGTGCATAAACTTGCAAAACTCCTGTTTTAAACTGCTAAACCTTGTTTTTTTAGCAAGGAATAGAAAAAAAAATAACCTCCTGATTCATCCACTTCTCCGTCTCTAAATCTTTTGTTTTCTCTTGCCAGTAAAATAGTGCAGGAATAATGAAAATGATTATGCCACGTCCTGCCTCGCCCGTCTTTCATCGGTTTTAAAGCAGAAACCACAATACACACAATGATCAAACATTCATTTGCAGCATCTTTTCAACTCAAAGCTGCAGCTTCGCACGGGAGGTTAACAACTGCTTTTCCACTCAAAACAATGAAACGATGAGTCACTGTTTGCACTGTCCACCAGTAACATCAAAAGAACAGACAGCACCTGCTGCATCCAAACGATGAACGTTTGTTTAAGGGAAATGAGACTGACGATATCTCTACTCGAGGTCAACAACACAGGTTTGAGCATCTCTGGACATCGTAGGAACATCTGGGGCATTCCCTCCGGACTACCAGACGGGAGACGTGATTCCTCTTTTTAACAAGAGGGGGCTCCTCAGCCTACCTGGAAAGTTCTCTGATGGCTCCAGGAGAAGAGCGCGTGACAGTCGAACCTTCGATTCAGGAGGAACAACGCGAGTCCTAGTGGGGGCATGAGTTTTTGCCTAAAAAGGTCCCCATGTGCTTTGTGGATCTGGAGAAGGCATTAGATGTCCCTCCGAGTACCGTGTGTGCAGTTCTGGGTTTGACTCGGTGGCGTTACTCATTTCACCTCTGCTTTTTATGGATCACATGGTCCTGTTGGCATCATTGAGTGGAGATCCTCAGCTCTGGCTGGTGAGGCTCGCTTCTATGGCCAGTAATGATGTGTCGTGTTGGATAAAAAGAGACTGCAAATCTATATGGCTGAAATTAATTTCCTCTGCCTGTTGAGGAGGTTTGGACATCTGGTTACGATGCCTCCTAGTTGCCTCCCTGAAAAGGTGTTTTTTTATGTACATCTACCTGGGAGGAGGCCCCGAGGCAGACCCAGAAAAAACTGAGGAGATTATATTTGTCAGCTGGCCTGGAAATGTCTGATGGTATTCCCCCACAAGGGACTGCAGATGTGGCTGAGGAGAGCGGACCTCTGCTTAGGCTGCTGCCCTGCTGACCTGAACCAGGTGGACTCTGAAAAAGTGGAAGTAGTTTAGGTGTTTAACTTTAAAACTGGTTATCCCGGTTTAAAGTTGTTGAAGGCTCAATGTGGGAAGAGAATGAACATTTAACAGTTGAAGGTATTTGATGCATTATTTCTCCAGGGGAAAAGGCTTGGATTTAGGACAGGGTTTAACCAGTAAGCAGGTCACTGTGGTAATTCCACGTTAAAGCAAGTTAATCGGGTGGAAACAGGAACAGAGGTTCTCTTTCTGAGGCGTTGATGGCTGCTGCCTCGGTCAGGAAACATGTAGTCATTAAAAGTCATGTGCTGCAGAGGTTTAAGAATAACTTATTAACCTACCAGGGGGTTTTGCCAGTTCGTCTGAAAAGTTTCAGATGGAATTTAAAAACCGTTAATTCTTCTGCAGCTTCACCTACAGAAACGTTGTTTAAACTTTTACTTCCTCTAGATATTCAAGTTGGGTCGTCTTCTGAAACAGAGCCGCTGAACCTCGGCAACAATCTTGTCATGGCAGGCAAAGAACCGGTGTCTGTACTTGTCCTGTTAGATCTCAGAGCTGCGGTGTTCTTCATACACCAGCTGATCATGGTGCTCCTCAGGGCTCTGTGCTGGGACCTTTACATTTGGTGCATCTATTAGGGAAGCTTTTAGTATGCATGTCGGTAGGTGAGCGACATAAAAAAATGTATGTATAACTAGATCATTTACAAGTTACTCAACTCAGAGTGTTTTGAAATTAGCACCATTCAGGACAACCAAAGGAACTGTGGACTGGAGCAGGGTTCACTTGAGTCAGTGTGAACACAGCTACTGCACTGCAGAACAGGACAGCCACACCAAGACCTTTCTGAGGTGGTGGTGCAAAAGCTCCACAACCTTGATTCGACCCAACTTAAAGTGAACAACATATGTTTGGTGGTATTTAACAATCCCTAAAGTTTAATCACGTCTTCATAAACAACTTACAAGTTACTTTTGTTTTCAGAACTATTTGGGCTTTTCCTGTAATTCACAAGTGTTGTTTGCCTGTGTAACACCATCAGAATCAGGAACATCTTGCGATACAGCAGCCTGAACCTGCTTTGATGAGGTACCTGGTCATGATAGTCCACCTGGCTGGACCTTCTCCGGCGGGAGAGTCGAGTCAATCGATGTTCTCTTTGCTCACCTCAAAAACAAAAAACAACAGAATTTTCACAACGTAAATGTAAAAACACTTTCCATGACGAGAACCTTAGTTGAACCCCATGAATCTCACCAGAGATGCTGGTCCAGTCCACACCATCATCCAGGAAACTCAGCCCCATCACTGTGTCCACACCAGTCTCTGCCAGTTTGTCGTCTTCAAACCTGGTGCACGACTGGTCCAGTCCCGAGTCGTCTTCATCGTTTTTGGATGAGAGCAGCAGAATACCCACTCCACCATTCCCTGAAAAGACAACACAAAGTCAAAAGTGTTTTAAAATACCTCCATAACCAGTTTTGGACAGATGTGCAGTAACAAACATCTAAGACCTGAAAAATAAACTGGCTATATCTTTGCACTGAATGGCAGTAGTTCTGTTTTAAATTCATTTAAAACAAACATGCAACACGTTTCCACTAAATTCATTTATTGCGCTGCCTGGTTTAAACAAGATTGAATTTATCACAAAAACTCAACAGCAGTTCAGCCTCTGGGAGTTTATTTTTCCTCACCAAGGTTGTCAAAGTCATCCATGTATTCCTGACTAATGTCATTTCTATCCAGAGAGGAGGTGGAGGACAGGGACATGTCCTCTAGTGTCTCAGCGAC
>CM026218.1:23928169-24030669 GCA_014839995.1 Xenentodon cancila
ATTAATGGATTAAATGTAGATTATGGACTCCTTGTTGGCCATAATCTGTCTCGTAGCCGACCACACTGCAGAATGAAAACATGCTGAAATCACAGATGCAGCAGACATGTTCGCCTGCAGCTCGTTTCAACTCTTCTCACAACATAAACCCGTCAATCTTAACATGAAGACCTAGTCTAAAGCCAGTGAGTGGTGGTTTTTGGAATATTGATTCCACAGCACATGAATGGCGTCATGACGTCCTCTGAAGTGCAGGAAACGGCAGTGTGAGCAGCTGTACTGCAGCAGACACACTGCTGTGAAACCAAGGACACGCAGGAGGAATGACGAGTGATGAACGAGGTCATGACTCAGTGGGAAAGAGATGCTCTGCAACTGTTCGCAGCCGTTTCTGTCTGCTCCTCTGAAAAGCCCAAGTCAGAAAAAGTGGATTCTTTGACTTTTATTTCACTGCAGACAGCACAAAGCCAACATGTTCAGACTTGTAACAATGGATGTATATTCACTAATGAAATAGTTGTCACTTCAGGCCTGCAGCATCCCCAAGAAGCCAAGACGGTAAATCTTCTGTAAAGTGTTTGGTACCGTTGTTGCATTTACTTATTTCAGTTTTCTAACATACTCTACCAGGGACAGGTCCGACTGCGGACCCAGGCCAGGTCCGACTGCGGACCCAGTGCCAGGTCCGACTGCGGACCCAGTGACAGGTCCGACTGCGGACCCAGTGACAGGTCCGACTGCGGACCCAGTGACAGGTCCGACTGCGGACCCAGTGACAGGTCTCACTGCGGACCCAGGCACAGGTCTCACTGCGGACCCAGGCACAGGTCCGACTGCGGACCCAGGCCAGGTCCGACTGCGGACCCAGGCCCGGACCGACTGCGGACCCAGGCACAGGTCCGACTGCGGACCCAGGCCCGGACCGACTGCGGACCCAGGCACAGGTCCGACTGCGGACCCAGGCACAGGTCCGACTGCGGACCCCGGCTCGGACCGACCGCGGACCCCGGCCCGGACCGACTGCGGACCCCGGCCCGGACCGACTGCGGACCCAGGGCTAAAAGATTCCTGTCAAGACGGCGCTGATGTCGGTTGAATATGAGGTTTTCTCTTAAACATCATCAAAAACAGGCGGTCAGCTTCCACAATCCACCGCAGCGCGAAGCACCAAGGTTTTGGCCTTTTTTGTTGTTCAATTAAAAAAAAATAATTCAAGTTGTACTCGCATATCAAATGTCTGTTTTATATTATTTGTATGTCTGTTTATGACCAAAAGCATTGTTTATACTAGTGTCTACATTCTTGTTCGTATGACAAATTACCCTGAATGTCCATCCAATTTCCATAAAGAAACAGCTGTTATTCCCCAAAGAACCTTTTCAAATTCCTTAAGTTTCCAATGGAAAGGTTTTTGGAAAGGTTCTGAAGGTTTTGGGTAAATAAGACTGTAAAATCCTGCATATCCTCATGGTGACAGCTGCTGGAAACTTAAACTTAAAGTGTTATTTTTAATTTCTTAACCGACCCGACCAACGTTAGCATTAATCATTTAAATAGATGCCAGACAAGTGTCTTCAGCGTGATTTTATCGCCACGGGCCTCCACAGAACCACTGAACCAGGTGTGTCTAGGAAAACAAAACGTGCGCTCACACGCAGCCGCGGCAGTTACATTTCTGTTTGACGAGTCAGCAGAGTTCAACAATGTGAAGCTTTGCGTGTTTGTCTGCAAGTCGGACGCCGTTCGGCAAAACGAGCGACACTGCTGGTTTCAAGTTAACGACTTTCTGTTCATCAGATCAAAGTATTAGAATCAGCCAAACTGAGATTAGTGTGGTGACAAGAAGGAACAAGAAAAGTTAAGCTCCAACAGCGAAAGGAAAAAAAAAAAAAAAAAAAAAAAAAAAAAAAGATCTTGCTGGCAAAATTACAAATGAGCCCTCCTCATGTGGATGAATCCAAACACGCTTCCTTTCCTGTGCAGCCGGATTTACACCTGAGCAAAGTACAAAGATCTTTAACTAGAACTCTGAGACAAGTCCGATTATCTGCTGATACAGCGGGATGAGTCGATACCAGACAGCTTTAAATGAAATAAATTATCATAAATCAAGTCTGAACGATCTGGAGAACTCTGGAGAAAGCTCCTGAGCGCCGCCTCGGAGCTCCTCACGTGTCCCAACCTTGACAGTCGAGTTATCGACATTTTGATAAAAGGGTACCGCAGCGAGCCGAGACAGACGGTACTGATCTGAGCTTACGGGTCACTTTCTCTGATGCAGCTCGGAGCTGAAACCTTAAACAACGAGGAGGAGCTGTAGATCCAACTGAAGCCGGCCTGTCAGGAGGAGCTGAGGCCATCGCAGCTGCAAACAGGCGTCTGTTCACTCAGAGTCGCTCAACTCCATCTAAATAACTAAGAAGAACAATTAATAAATCAAGTAGTAACAAGTAACAGTCTGATTTAGGAGGGAAATCTGAGGGAACGTTCTGTCTGGTCAGAGCGGCGTTTGTCAGTTTTAAGAACTGTTATGACGAAATCACAGATGTCGTTTCCTCCGTTTGTAACCGAGGGTGAAGGGACTCAGATTTCTAATGAAGCTACTAAAAACCTTGCAGCATTTGCCCTTTTGCACGCCTGACCTCCTCCTCCTCCCTTTTGACCCATCTTCCTCCTCCTCCTCCTCTACTGTACACCGTCCACCACATATTGGGTTTTCCACGTCTTCATGCTCTATTTCTCTGCTCACTGAGCTGAGATAAATCAGGGACCGGCAGCCAAAAGCCTGAAAAGGTCGACTGCTTCCATCTGAGACGTTTATTCACTCTTTGTTATCGATTTCCTTGAAATCCACGGATTCACTTCCTCTGAAAACAGATTAAAATGTATTTTGGTCAGAGGAGAAAGTTAAAAGAAATGTTGAAGACATGATGGTGAATTTGAAAAGGGACCTCGACTCTCATCAGATGGGTTTTGTGCTGGGTAATGAGCAGAACCCGGCTGTCCGGGGCTCGGTTCTGCCTCTCGGGTTTGCTTCTCTGCAGTGACGGTCTCACCGTCTCCTGACAGATGCCGTTTACTCTGGAACTGCAGGACTGCAGACTCTCAGATGAGCGTTTCGGACTTGGCGAGGTCACATTTCATTCACATGTCGGGACTGAGAAAAGGGCAGAAGCGGTTGGAGCAGAACTCACAGATGGAGGGGTGGGCCGACAGATGGCCCGGACCGAGCCCGTTGAGGCGGCTAACGTGGTGGCACTGATGTGGATGCTGGCTGAAGATCACTCGCACACTTCTGTCTGTTTAAAAGTGTAAGACGAGCTCAGAGACCTGCAGCAGCAGGATCCTCTTCCATTATGGTTCAGAGATAAATGGATCAATAGTAACCCGATCACCGATCTGAGATCAGCGGCTCTCACTCCAAAACAAACAACCAGAGGAAGACGGACTGCTGGTTCTTAGTTCTGCTGGTTCTTAGATTTTTTTTAGTCTAAAAACATAAACATGTGACTGTAGTGGGGCTCAGGATGAGCCACATGCAGCTTTTTACTTAAAAAGGGACAGTGAATAAATGTACAGTCCGAAGTAGCCCCGTACTGATTCCAGATGATTTAAGAGATGCAGACAGAATTATCAATAACTGATGACCTGATCATCGGCAGGTGTGCAGACCTCCATGAAAGCAGGTGTTTTAGCAGTTTGCTGGAGCATTCATTTACTTAAACAAGCACTCTCCACGTAGAGGGCGGAGTAAAGCATCTGACTCCACCCCCAAAACCAGCTGCCGTCAGCACAGCTGTAACAGCAGCTGGACGGTCCGAGGCTTCGCGAGGAGCAGCTTGTGCCAACATTTCTCATATCTTTAGTTTGAAGTTGAACAAGTAAAACATCCAACGGCTGACCAGCTCAAACTGCACCATGTGACCAAACCCGGGAGCAAAATCTGAATGGATAAAAAAGGAAAAAAAAAAGATTTGATCTAAAAACCGATGCCCTTTCAGAGCTCTAGTACTTAACTGGTTATTAACTAATTTATTCCAATATCACACTTTTCTATTAAAAGAAACTGTACTGATACAGATAGATACCATTACATTATTTTATTTTTCCAAAAGCATTTGTACTGTGATTAGTTAACCTTTTTAAGCATCTCTATAAGCGTTTTGTGTTTTCATGGTGGACTTAGACAGTAGATGACATCAACACTCCCGACAACTCTCCACTTTGAATCAGTCGTGACCTCCAGGATTTACAGCTCTAACACTGCACGTACTTTCTCAGAAGGAAATTAATTTCCACTTTTTTTTTTTTTTAAACATGCAAATGCAGTCAGGTTGTTTTGCCTTCAGTTTACAGATGTGAACCCTGGTGGACTCCAGATGTTGGAGCGACTGGTCTGCCCACGTGGTTGTGAACATCAGCTGACTTTTCGGTGCATCCAGCCTCAGTAAGATCATAATTAGCAGAAGCGTTAGGTTGGTGGGTTAATTAAAGCCACTCACCCGGCAGTTACCCGCGCCGGTTTGTCGTCGGCCAAGTTCAGCGGGGGAAAGTTTCTAGCGGCTTCATGTTAATTATGTAATTTTGTACAATCAACTGCATCTCTGCAGACACCGAACAAAACTGAACTACACAGACTGACAACACACACACAGAAACAGTAGGACTCGCGCACCAATTAGCTCGCTGTTTTCAGTGCTGTAACCCAGTTTCAGAGGCTCTAACTGCTTCAAACACACTCGCAGACACTCCCAGCATGCCCTGCCTTGTTGGGCGTTCATCCAACACACACAGAGGCCGCACGGCTGGCCGAGCTGCAGACACAGACCAGGCAGACGTCATCGCGACCACACTGAAACCATGGTTTCAGCAGCACACGCCCCGTCCTGCATGCTCTCATCTTCCAACAGATGACTGGCTGAAACGTGAAAGGCGTTTGAAACACAAAACGTTTGATTTGAACACACGGCCAAAAGAAGTAGCTGTAACAGAGTCTGTCGTTTGTTCTGAAAACGGTACAATTCTGTATTTTGATTTAAAATGATAATTAATCAGCATTATATTCAGCTTTTGACCCTCCTGAAGTCTGAAGGAGACATACTTATACTTTCCTGGATCAGAAGGCTGAAAATGGCAAAAGAAAAAAGAAAATCTAAGTTCTCGTTCTCCACCGTTCATGTGCTTGGTTAAACCATGAGGTGACAAATGTAATGTGAAACCAAAAGATATTTTTTTCAATGCTTAAAAGTGTATCAACCTGAAGACCTTCAGATAACAAAACATGGTGAATTTGTTTGCAGCCATCTAGGTGTGGAAATGCGTCACTCGCTGAGCTGTTCAGATTTTTGGGACTTTGTAACATCAGAGATCAGGATCAGATGATAATTACCCAGCCTCCCCGTCATTAACTCAAACTAGTTTCTGTTCTTGCTGAATTGTCTTTACATCTGAAGTTAATCGTGCAAAGCTGCAGAGCCTCAGTGTGCAAAGGAAAGGGGAGGAGTAAAGGTGCTGACTCCACCCCCTAAAGACCAGCTGCTACAAACACAGCTAGAAAGACATGGTTAAAATGTGTATTTCTGTACTGTGTCCCTGTTGTGTCTCGACTCAAACAAGGCACAAACATTTCAGTACTACCTCAGGAAACTTTCCCGACTAAAACGTTGGAGCGTTCTTGAACAGCAGACTGACTGTTGGCTGCAAAAACAGGTCAGGTTTTAGTGAAGTCGGCATCTCTTCTTAAAGCAGCTACAGAGCAGCTTGAGTTTCCTGGAGGTTGTTGAGGCCCCCAACAGACCATCCCCCTCCATCCCCTTACATTTCACAGCAGCATCCATGTCACAGGAGACCAGCAGCACTAATCCAGCACAAAGCAGCTCTGTGTCTGCTGGGCTGCAGAAGAACAAGCTCCCTCCTCAAACCAACAAACTTCACACCAGCAGCCGGGCAGCTCTGCCAGAACAAAGCCGTTTCCACCATCTGAGGGCCAAAACACTCCTGATAAAACCCGATTGGCCAAACAGGAAAGTTTGTTTGATCAGGTTAAAGTGCAAGACTCTCCGTTCCCTTACATGTCAGTGCCTTTGAGCAAGGCACTGACATTTCACAAGGAAAATTACCCAATAAGTCATATTTAAAATCCTCCTGTAATTGTTTTTAAAATATATGTTTTTTTGCTCATCATTTTTAACATTTAGATTTTTTCAAATATAGTTTAGGGTCATTTTATTTTGTATTACTTAGCCTGACTTTTCCAGACAGATCACATTTTCCACGGGTTTTCCGTGTATATTTATATTTATCAAGAATTTCATGTATTATTTTCAGTTTGCCACCTTATGTTCTTAAAAAAAGATGTTTTTAGAACTGTTCTAATGTCTTTTCATAATATTTTTCTGACTTAAAGTTACATTTTTCGAGATTTGTTTTTTTATTTTACCAACTTTATGTTAAAGACGTTTCATTTTTTAACTCATTTCTTTAGTCTATTCTTGTATTATTTTATGGGGAAGTAAAAAAAAAAACCATTTCACCTTCTATATATTACGCATGTTTTGAGGGCCTTATAATTTTTTTTATTTCAAATATTTAAAAAAACAGTATAAATGAGATTAAAAGATAATACAAAAATCAAATAATTTTTTTTAAATATTAAAAAAAGAAATAAAGCATTTTATTTACTTTTTCTTAGTATTATATATATATATATATATATATATATATATATATATATATATATATATATATATATATATATATATATATATATATATATATATATATTTATTTGCTATATAAGATTATTACAATTTTATTTCATGATTTTAGACATTTACTGACAAATTAAATAGTAAAATAAAATATTTTGCAACATTTTCCCTCAGATATAGATTAACACACTTTAATTTAATTCAGTACTATTCCTCCAAAACTTGTCTTCTAAATAGAACTAAAAACAGAACCATTAATTAAACTTGAAGTGCAGGAGCTTAACCCTTTGTAACTATAGTCAACCATCCTCCTCATCAGCGGCAGCAGTGATTTCATCAGAATGAGGAAACGGAGCAGGCAGACTCCACCCAGACAGAGATCGAGATTCTCCAAACATTTCCGGCCTGCGGCGCTCAGCAGAGGCTCAGTGACGGCATCAATTATCCATCAGACATCCAACAAAGTCTCAGAGAAGATAGGAGCTGCAGGAAAGCAGGAGTGAAGGAGAGCTGGAACATGAGGAAGAGGACGACTCAGTCATCAGCAACAGCTGAGCACTGATCCCAGACAAGAGCTGAATGGTTTTATAAAACACATCTGCATGGTTTCTCATTCTCTCAACACTTCTAGCTGATGTTTTCCTTTTTTTACATCTGTAAAAAGCTCAATGTGCTTGACTGATTCAGTGACAGATGCAGCGAATAAAACTAAAATAATCCTCTCAGTGTGTGTGAGTATATTAATATACAAAACACAAACACTGTATGTAGACAGAACCCACGGCTGGCTGTTATGTTTAACACTGCACTGACCTCTGGGCTGTGAATAAAGACCTAACGGAGCACATTCATTCATATTTTAAAGAGAATATTGTGTTGTCAGTTTTACTAACAGTCCACTGAGACTGGTTGTGGTCTGGAAGGATCCGAGGACGAAGGTTAGTACGAGCAGGCGGCTTGTGACAGCCGACCGCCGCCTAAACACAGCAGTCATTTCAGATTTCACTTGCAATGAGGGCAAATGTTCACTCGCGGCTCCTCTGGAGGGGATCGGCTGAAGGAACCGGGACCCGCTGCGGATCATGTCAGCAGCCTTCCAGCAGGAGTCAGCTGGGATCCAAAGTCAGTAATCCCGCGAAACCCCACTGCAACGGGTTTAGCCACCGGGCCCAGCAGAGCCCTGCTAGTCCTCGTTTCAGCAGCGACAGTTAAAGACAAACTGAGTCAAGCATCAGACAGTTGATAAAGCAGAAAAGGAAAAGTCAGAGTTTCTGTCATTAAAGCCAAGAGTCAGCAGAAGACGGCTAAACTTAGTGGGATTTAAGGTCGGGGAAGGGCTTAAACACCCATCTGCTTCCGACGGGACTACATTGTGACCCCACAGGTCTGGTTCTCGGGGAAACGCTTCTGCAAATATCTCAAAATAAACATTTAAAGTGTGGGAAAAGCACATCTCCTGATGGTTCTTCAAAGATTGTCCAGGGCTGTTTGGGAAAAGGACCTGGAAGAAATTTGCTGCATGACAATAAAGTTAGAAAACATCCCTCACTGCAGAGTCTGTACGGCGCTTTTAACTTAAATTATTCACCAAACAGTCTGGAAACCATAAATGTTTGATCAGCTGGACCCAAACTCATCACGTGTGCCTCCCTGGGAAGATCCATCACCAGGTCTCAGTCAGCAGCAGCCCCGAACCTCAGCCTGGACACATCCAGGTACTGGAGGTTCTCCAGTGGGGACTGGGGCAGCTAGAAGATCCAGAATAAGCAGAACGTGGAAGAAACAGAGGAGGACAGATGGAGCGACTGGCGGGACCTCTGCAGCATCAGCAGGTTCCTTCTGACGGCAGCTGAAACGCTGCTGCTGGCACCAAGAACCAGGCAGAACCAACAAATAATCAACACGAAACCAGCACAGAACCGACGGATCAGTGCGATAAAAGCTGCAGGATACGACAGAAGACGGCCAAACAGGAAAGGCAGAAAGTAATGATCACGCGACCAGCAGAACCTGAGAACAGCACCAAATAGCTTGTAAATTAAACAGAAGTTTTACAGCATTTGCACACAAAAAAACAGATTATGTTGGAATTATACGTTTTTTCACAGCAGGCTTGACGTTTGCTGCAAATGCAAATAGTTTTTTCAAACATCAACCTCCATTATTAATGATTGCAGTTGGGCCTCCAACTTAAATCCTCAACCACCACCACACATAGTAGTGTTCATTTACTTCTTCAATGTCTTCTTTCTGAGTGTTCTTCTGCATAATTAAGTTTGTTTTCATTTTTGTAATATCTCAATTTGCCCTCTACACCACCACATCTAGCTTCTGTAAATATCAGCAGTTTAACAGAGAATTAATTTTCACTTTCTATTTACGACTCTAACTCGGTTTTATTTACGTGCAACTAATCAGACAGAAGAACTGCTCCATCACACAGGAGTTTTTAAAAAAAGCCACCAACTCCATTTCAAATCTGGCCCTAAAAAAACCTAAACACGGCCCTTCCGCAACCAGAAGATTTATTATTTTTATTTATTTTTTATCTTCAATCCCTATCTGAAGAGATTTAATGTGTTTGGTCCTGTTGCGACCCTCTGTTGATGTCGTGAAAAATGAACAGGTAACTGATTAATTTTTATTTCTGACCGTTTTCTTCAACTCACCTGTCGGGAACACGGAGCATCAGACGTTTCAATGCGGAAACGTCGCGCTTCACACGGCTCAGTGAGCGAACTCGGATGACGCTCCGGTGGGTTTGGTTAAATCCAGTCGTAAAGCGGCTGGTAAGACAGCAGACCGTAAAAACGTCGACAAAACGCGATAAAAATCCTCGCTGAGATGTGAGGAGGTCGTGGCAGCAGCCTGCCCGCGGCGCTCCGGCCTCTGGAAACCACTCCAACGTCCTCCACGGGGTCCCCCAGCCGCGGACAGTCACCTGCACGGGCTCACCTTCGCCCTCCGACTGCCCAGCGAGGAGGTATTCTGCTCAAAAGTCGTCTGTGCGTCTGTCGCACGTGTTCAGAGGACGAGCTGGGACTGACTGACGGACTACAGCGGCGCGCTGCTGAATCATCCACATACACACTGTGCGCGCGCCCGAGGCACAGCTGACTCTGACGTCACCTCCCCGCTGTAAACATAACCCTTTCATGGTCGGACAACTGTTGTTGGAGCCATCATGTTTTATAGGCGTTAAACTAAAACCTGATTTGGTTTCATCCTCATACAAACACAAACAAAACGTTTCCATAAACACCAAAACGCGACCGGCTGGGAGCTTTCCTTTTCCTTTGTACACGTTAGGGTCCAAGCGTCGTTGACGTCACCAAACCGTCTTCATCCATGTGGTTATTCAGCAACACATCCATCAGGGGCAGCGGCGCGTCAACTACTGATGTCAACAACTACGGTGACCATGGAGATAGTTTTATCTCATAGATGGTAAAAGCAGTGGACTAAACTTCAAGTCACGTGAAGAGCGATGTTGACGCCTCTTTTTCTTCAAGGACGCAGCCGTGTTGCTCAGGAGGCCGACTGGAGCGCGCCAACTGTCTGTCAATCAAAGTTAGCTTTGGCAACCAGCTCCTTCAGCAGATTTCTGCAGAAATATCTGCAGAAACATCTGCAGAGCTACTGACTAAACGTTAGTATGTGCAGTTTGATGTTTGGATTTTTGGACGTATGTCTCCCTCCCAGCATCACGTTTATCATCTTCACAGTTCCTGGAGAACTTTGTCCTGTCGTCCAGCAGAGGGCGCTCCATCCCTCCAGAGTCGTCCTGCTGTACGTGAGCAGAAGTGACGTGTTGGTCCACCTCCGAGTGTAAATACTGTGAAGTTCCTCCACAGAACTTTGGTTGTAATTGAGACAAGTAAGATGAACTGAGTTGAATAAAAAACACATCAGGTAGAAAGGTGGGTTGCTGTTGCCTGGCAGCTCAAATGTTCCTGGTTCCTCTCCCATCAGGGGATTTTCTGTGTGGGTTTTCTCCAGGAGTAGAATCTGCTAAAACTAAACTTCTCCACACCAGGTGAATAACGCTCCCAAAACCAGCAGAAGGAGGAGTTTTTCAACTACGTCGGAGGTTACGGAGGTTCCCATAGACATGAATCAACTAATAGACTCATCGCATGAGTGGAAACCACCTTTTCGTTTGTTTAATAATCTGTAAATAAAACCATTTTTTAATTTACATAAATAACTTCATAAGGTCTAATGTTTGATCAACAGAATGATAAAGGCTCATTTCTTAGTCTAAAATGAAAGTTTTATGGTAATTTAACAGAATAATCCTTCCAGTATCTTTGTGTTTTACTGAAGTAAATATACATTTGTCTTATCTTGATATAACTGACTAGAATTAGAATAAAATAAGTGTTTTAATGTTTAAAGGTTTTAGAAATTAGAATTGTGCAGTTCTCTTTAGTTCAGGGCATCTTCATCCTGACCTCCAGTCATCCTCCGTCATCCTCTTGCCTTCGCTGTCCGGAAGTCTGTGAACCTTCTGAGATTCGGTCCTGGATGCAGGGCGTCAGTCTGATGAGGTCCTCCAGCACATCAACAGTTGTCTAGGGGACCAACAGTTTCTGAGGGGACGTTGTTTTCAGGAAGGCTGCAAGTTTACTCATTCCTCTCTGTGATAGGTCAAACGCAAACTTCTGGACCCGCCTATTTCCTGTTCGGTTCTCATGCTGGCAGTTATTAAACAGGAAGTGAACTGGCTGATTCTTCTCGTTTTTGGCAGATGTGATCTTTGCCGTTTCAAGAGCATGAAGAACATTTGTAGGTGGTAATCCATCAGAGTGTGTGATGAGAGCAACAAGACTTTTCTCCCCATCCTGTCCAAACAGAGATGTGATTGAAGCGAAGATGAACATCAACTGATCAGTCAGACGATTCTCACTCGCCTTCATCACCAGACCCACTGCGTGAACTTCATGAACTCCATCTTCTGATTGAAGCAAGTCAATCAATCGCTGTCTGATGAAGGCGACTGCTTCAATCCCGCTGGTGTCTCCAAATCCAGGAGTGTCGACGATGGTCAGAGAGACGGGCAGAGTTTCATCTTCGAACCCAAAGACCTCATATACGATCACATCTAGTGTCTGACGCTCAGTCTGACTTCTCTTCTCGTCCTCTTCTACAACCTGAAACCAGACTTCATCCTCAAACTTCACTCCTAAGACGTAGTTGACCAGCGCGTTGATCAGGGTAGACTTTCCTGCTCCTGTTTCTCCAACTAGTAAGATGGTTTTATTCATCTTCTTCACGTTTTTTTCACCGATGGTCTTCCTCGTCACAGATCCTAACTTCTGAACCTTCGGTTCCAGCTGGTAGACATCAGGAGGTCCCGAGCAGATCTGAATACTACTGCAGATGATGCCCTCAAACTTACGAGAGATTTTACTGAAAAGTAAAAATAGAAATGAGATCAATTCACCTTTTCCAGTAGAAGGATTTAATTTCTTGACGTTCAACTCAAAGGTCTGTGGTCCGTGCTGAGCCCGACTGCTTGCTGGATGTTTATTGATGATGACCATCAAACACTGATCGATTTTCAGATTCCTGTGAGTATAACAAACACTGACTGCTGCAAATTAAACTTTAACACTATTTTAATTTGTCTGTTTTCTTGTGCTATCTATGACTTGTTTCAAGTTTGTTTTTCTTTTTTTGTGGGTAAACTGTCTTTAACGGATGGACACGAACACCATGACAACATACTTTGGTTTTTAAGATTTGATTGGATTTGAAATTTCCTTCTTTTTTTCTCGCTTTTTTTATGCATTTATTTTTTTCCACACAGCAAGGCCACTTTATCTCTGTAACAAATTTATTCTTTATTCAAATTTATTTTCTCTATAAACACCTGAAGACAAACTTGTTGATTATCTGAAAGAACTGAACTAAATAACTTTCTAAAGTGATTTGTTGATTTCACAGTTAAGTTCGTTAGTGAAAAAGCAAATGACTGCACTTTCATAGTCACATGAACATACACCTTCTAACTTTCTGTAAACTTTCCCGTTGCACACAAAATTAAATTGACAGGCTGTGGTGACGTGTTGATGCTCACCGGTGCGATCAATATGTTCAGTGATTAGCTCTATGGGACTCTAATAAAACTTGCTTTAGTTTGTGGATTCGAACCCACATTACTTGCATACTAAAACATTCTCAGGATTCACAAATTCAGCATAAAAGGTGTATCTTAATGAACGAGGATCACTGGCAAGTTTGATGATTACGTTCCTGCTCAGGAACGACCATATAAGGAGGAGAAAAGGTGCATCAACCTGCAAGTCTACCTGTGCACTTAGAGCATGTTAAAAAAAAGAGGAAAGAAGAAGACACTTTTTTGATGCGGTGATGGAGGTCATTTAACATGTGGTCACGTGATGGCCTGGTGACCTGTCCAGGTGAACTCCTTCTTGCACTGAAGCAGAACTGGCAGACTCTAGTAGATCCCTGAGATCCTGCAGGTTGTTGTAAAGTACTGGTGAAAGTGACAAACAAGATGCGAGACATACAATGATTTTATTATCAGTACTGAATCAATACACCTGATACATGCTTATACAACGTCTAACATCAGAAAGAGGATGTTTGAACACATCTGATCACATGACCAGGAGAGGACGAGCTCAAGTCATGTGTTCAAACCACGATGTTATAAAGAAAAGAAGACGTGGACAAATGAAACAGGACGGTGGGATAAACGCTATTCCAGACCACCTGAAGTCAATAATTAATCATTACAAGGATCAATACTCATTAATGCTTCTACAGTGTTGCCCATCAAGTTGAAAAAAAGCATTTGTTACCTCTTCTCACAAAGTTATTGTAAATAATTAAGGAATAAAAAGAGAATATTTCTGGAAACCAAACTATTCCAACTTTAACTCCTTGTTTCAGACCAGACGGAGTCTCCGAGTTGTTGAAGATGCTCAGATCCCATCTGATGGATTCTTGGTTACTGGGTTAACCAAAAGTCTTCTCCAGCACTGATTTGCTTCTCTCGTCCACCCGACCAGCCATCTCGTTCAACATCTGGACCTTCTCCGTCTCCTTAAAGTCCTGCATCTTCTGGATGAGGACACCCAGATATGCCTGGGTAGAGATGGTTTTCACAGTCAGAGCAGTATCTCGCAGCTTCAGCACACACCTGAAGGCCTCCTCCACCCACTGCTTCTGCTCTGTTTCCAACTTCATCTTTTTCCCTTCTAAAGCATCCAGAAGACCAGACGTGTCCTTCACATTTGCTTCATATGCTTTCTTCAGCTCCTCCACGGTCTTCCTGACCTTCCTGGTCTTGGTGACGTACCTCTTGCTGTCTTTCACATGTGCTCCATCAGAACATCTCCTGCTACACACGGTGCACTGGCCACCAGTCATGATCTCACAAAGGGAGGCGCTCCATGCAATAGTGCATCCTGGGTAATGACAGTTTTCTTCACAAGTTGTGCAGCGAGTGACTCCATCAAAACACAATAAACCCCATCCACCACCATATTCCTCTAGATCTTTATATGGCTCATCTACCTCAATGGTGTAGTTCTTGTCATTTCTTAATTCGCTCTCGTGTATCTTCATCTCCGTTTGTGTCTTCTTGATGTCCTCCATCATCTTCTCAGTTGACTTGATTCTTTCTTGCAGGTTGTGGATGGATGCTGTCAGTTGGATTTGGGATTTCAGAACCTCTACTGTTGTTTTCAGCTTCTGGGGTCCAGTTTTCTTCAGGAACTCGGAAAACCGTTGCATTCCTTTCGTTGTTTGTCGCCATGCGTTCTCTAATGGCACCTCAGTGTCTTCGTCTCTCAGCTCCGCCTGGCAGTTATTGAACAGGAAGTGAACTGGCTGATTCTTCTCATTTTTGGCACATTTAATGTTTGCCGATAGAAGAGCCTGAAGAGCATTTTTAGGTGGCATACCATCTGAGTGCGTCATGAGAGTTATGATGTTTTTCTCCAGGTCTTTTCCAAACAGAGACATCACTGAATCAAAGATGTATGTAATGCGGTCGCTGACTCGATTCACAGTCGCCTTCAGCACCAGACCAACCACGTTCATTTCATGAACTCCATCATCCGATCGAAACAAGTCGAACAATCTCTGACTGACGACGGCGTCGTGGTCAGTCCCTCTGGTGTCGCCATACCCAGGAGTATCGACGATGGTCAGAGAGAAGGGAAGAGTTTTATCCTCGAACCCAAAGATCTCGTACACAATCACATCTGATGTCTGACTTTCTGTCTGACTTCTCTTCTCGTCCTCTACAATCTGAAACCAGACTTCATCTTCAAACTTCACTCCCATGGTGTAGTTAACCAGAGCGTTGATCAGAGTAGATTTTCCTGTTCCTGTTTCGCCAACAAGTAGGATGGTTTTATTTGTCTTCATGGAGCTTCTTTCACCGACGGTCACTCTCTTCAGGGTTCCAATACGCTGGGTTTTTGGTTTCAGCTGGTAGACTGCTGGAGGTCCTGAACGGATCAGTTCACTCCGTGACGTCATGTCATCATGTCCAGATGAGACCTTAGCTCTCACTGAGCTCCTGAACAAGAAAATACAACTGTTTTAAATCTGGTGACAGAAACTTTTATTACGATATTTAAATTACCAAAACAAAACACGCCACACATTTTAAACAATATGTGAGTTTCCACAACAGGTGTTCTACAGGTAAACCCGCCAGACGGGAACCTGTAACAGAGCCAACCTTCTCCTCAGCCCCTTCAGCCGTCACGTCTCCATCACACTGTAGTTCCACACAAGTACCACCAACGGAACAAATGTTCAAACAGCGGAGGTTCACTCGTAGTTCCTAGAGGATCCAAATGTAGATTTGGAGGGCGGATCTTCCGCTATCAGGAACCATCACTATGGAACCAACTTCCAGTTTGTGTGAAGAACAGCTTCCAGTGCAGTCACGAGTGGCTGCATATTCAGTAGCTCCGTCTCTGTGGTACTCGTTTTAGTATTTCATCAGCTGTGTGATAATTTTAACCTTTTGTAGTACACTTAAGGTGCGGTGCTTGTATATCCTATGGATACTTTTTCTTCTTTCAGGAAAAATAGCTGCAACTTGTTTATTCAAGAGAGAAGCTGGTCTCACTCCGAACAACGGGACAAGCCGACGTCGCTCACTCTTACCTGAGGAGCTGAGGTGGAGGTACAGAAGCTGCAGAGCCGGAGCCAAAGCAAAGGCTAAGCGGTGGAAGACCCCAGGTCCAACCCGCGCAGGATCCACTGCAGTTTTCGTACCAGGTGAAGCAGGGGAGCTTATATCTACTACACAGGGCTTTCATCTGGACCAAGGGAGTAGCGTGATGATCATGTTCTTTGATTTCTCAAACACCTTTAATACCATCCATCCCCTCCTCCTGAGAGACAAGCTGACTGAGATGAGGGTGGACTCGCACCTGGTGAGATGGATCACTGACTACCTCACCAAGAGACCACACTATGTCAGATTAAAGGACTGCACATCTGACACTGTGGTCAGCAGCACCAAAGCACCACAGGAGAATGTGCTCTCTCCTGTCTTGTTCACGCAGTGAAACTTCCAGTATAACTCCAAGCTCTGCCACATGCAGAAATACTTGAAGGACACTGTGATAGTTGGTTGTGTCAGGCACGGACAGGTGGAGGAGTACAGGAGCCCGATCGAGGACTTTGAGATGTGGTGCAGTTCTAACCATCTCCAGCTAAACACCTCCAAGACCAAGGAGATGGTGGTAGACTTCCAAAGGAACAATCTACATCTACAACCTGTTTCCATCGGGAGGGGGGCGACGTGGAGGTGGTCCGGACCTACAGGTATCTGGGGCTGCAGTTGGATGACAAGCTGGACTCTGTACCTGAGAAGGCTGGGGTCCTGCAACATCTGCAAAAAGCTGCTGCAGATGTTTTACCAGTCTGTGGTGGCCAGCGTCCTCTACCATGCTGTGGTGTGCTGGGGAGGAAGCTTAGGAAGAGGGACGCAGCAGGTCTGGACAGAGTGGTGAGGACGGCTGGTGGGTACAGAGCTGGACTCACTGGTCATGGTGGCAAAGAGGAGGACTCTAGACAAAATACTCTCCATCATGGACCCATCACCCTCTGCACAGCTCCTTCAGCAGGAGAGGAGTGTGTTAAGTAGCTAAGACTAAAATGCAACTTAAACTAAAACTACAGTTGCATGAAAAATAATTTTAAAATTCATAATTATTATAACTCTGGTCAGTAGTCACAGCTGCAGGACCAGACTAGAGCAGCTGGTGTTCAACACAGCTTCATCTGGATCTGCTGCTGTAGACCTGCTGCAGGGGGACACCAACATGATCCACTGACCTGCAGTCCCACCTCTGACCTGCAGTCCCACCTCTGACCTGCAGTCCCACCTCTGACCTGCAGTCCCACCTCTGACCTGCAGTCCCACCTCTGACCTGCAGTCCCACCTCTGACCTGCAGTCCCACCTCTGACCTGCAGTCCCACCTCTGACCTGCAGTCCCACCTCTGACCTGCAGTCCCACCTCTGACCTGCAGTCCCACCTCTGACCACCTCAGGGTCTGCTGTCTACACCTGTTTACATAGTGGTCTCTGTAGTCCACCAACTAACCAGGTATAACTCATATGTACATAAATCATATAAAACATAAAAAGGTCACTTTTACAAACTGAACTCAAAGCAGCTTGTTTGCTTGAAATGTGATTCTAACTGGATTTTCCTTTCCTTCCGTAACTTTAAGTGTCTACAAACAACTCTAAATAACCAGTTACCTGAGCAGCAGAGCTAATTAATGTTCCTCCATTCGTAAAGTTTTCACTTCCTTACTGATCCAGATTATCAAACATCGGGTAAAATTCTGAATTTATTAAAAGATCATGTTTACATTCATGAATGTCGATTAATCACAAGCTGCCACCGCTCATTGATTAGCAAAAATCAATCATCTAAGGAGGCGTGAAGGTGCTTCCACCTGTGGACATGGTCAACATTAAAGAAGAGATCATGAAAAAAATGCTCAGGCAAGATCTGAACTGCCTTTAGTCGTCTGACAGGTCCCATGTCTGCAGGTCACCGTAGCAACCACGTGGACTTCAAGGAGCCAGTGGGACACGCAGGCCTGATCTGATCGTATCTGACCTACACAGTCAGCCAGGAAGTCAGGATTGTGAGCAGATGTTCTGAACACCAGCTTCGGATGGCAGGTGAACAATGACGTTAGGCAGTTAGTGTTCAGCGATGTTTACTCACGTTGCCATGGTGATGGTCAGGCTTGTTCGCTGATGGAGGTCAGGTCTACAGAAGGAAAGAATGCAGGTGTTAGGATTTCTCTCATTCATTCCTATAAAAAGATTCCGCGCAGCTGCGTATTGATGACAATCGCAGTAAAAATGCTGTAACGTGAACAACACCGTTTACTGCTTTAAAAACAATCACAGCTTTTATTGCACAACTGGATTTTCAGGGATAACAAAGAACAATGAGGTGTTGCATTCCTACATTCATATATTTGAGTTCATTTCCTCCTCAGCCCTCAGACGTCTGTTTTAACCCTTCAGCATGCAAAGATAATTAAATTCATTCAAGTCTAGCCTTTTATCAAGTCTTTGTTATTTTAAAGTCATATTCAAATAGACACCTAATGGTTAAAGTGGACATGTGGGGAAAACAGATCTGTACATTTCCGAGTTAACTAGAGGTTATTGTAAACCAGTTGACCAGTATAAACTCTCCAGATGTCCTTTCGTCCAGCAGTTAACTGTCTCTGGATCTGTTTCTAGACCAGAGGCGGCTGGCGTTCAGTTAAAGACTACAAGCTTGTATTTGTGTTTTCTGCAGATCTCTGACGGTGAAGTTTCTGAAATACAAACAACGTCAGTAATGAACAACTACGCTACCTTTCTTAGTTAACCCGTGTCCCAAACAAGTTAGTAGACGATGCCGATAAAGACTGGAGGACTAGTTGAGGACTACGCTGAAAACCTTGTAAACTAATCAAAGCTCAGTAAAACCTCGACGGGAACAAAACTCGGTGACGTCTAGTAAGTCTCCAGAATCCTGCCTCTGCTTTTTCCCTCCAGAGTTTCTCTAACGTTTGTAAATGTATACATTTAAAAGATAGTAATCAAAAGCAAGAAGAAAGAACTAAAATGCTGTTTTCAAACTGAACAAATGCAGCTTTTTATTAAATACCAAAGTAGTAAACTGATTTAAATAGATATGTAAATCAAAGCTGACAAATCAAAGCGTACTTAATGTTGCACACCTGGCAGGACAACATCCTTATCTCTGTTTTTGCCACCTCCGTCTCTATAATTCACAAAAAGAAATGAATAAACACGTTTGAAAAGCTGAAAGTAGCTTCTTTTTTCTATTCTTTCCGGACCAAAATCATTTCCTAAAATAAGACTGTTATGCGGTGATGGACGGAAAAGTTTGAGAGCCCGACAGCGCGTCTCGTGTCTCTTTCCGAGTTGCTTCATTTTTAGCAAAACTGATTATTAACCGCTTTTCCGGACAGTACGTCGGAAACATGCCGCACTGAGACCGGGAAAGGGCGGAATATTCCGCAGGAGGGAGAAGCCCGTTTGTGAGGACGTACGTCCTAATAAAGTATCTGCCCTGCATGCGCATGTGAGCAGGACTTTGATGACGCTGAGGACACCTGTCTGGGGACAGAGCCGTGCTGCTCACCTGTCTGAGGTCAAGGGCAGAGCCGTGCTGCTCACCTGTCTGAGGTCAAGGGCAGAGCCGTGCTGCTCACCTGTCTGAGGACAGAACTAACGCACCTGCTGCTCACCTGTCTGAGGACAGAACTAACGCACCTGATGCTCACCTGTCTGCTGTCCGGGTGGTGTCTGGCTCTCCTCCCTCTCTGTGGCTCTTTTATAACCCAGCGCTGATGAAACTCCAGCTGGGAAGGCAAATTTATTTGCGTCACACATTTCATGTACGAGACATTTTAAAGTGCTTTAAAAACAAAGGTTTACAAAATCCATAAAACAGTAAAATAGTTTAAAAGCAGAAATTAAAAATAGACATAAGTTAACAGAATTAAACAAATGAGGTGCAGATAAAGGTTGTAGTGCATTGTGGGATATTTTTGAAATGCAGCAGTAAATAAAAAGGTTTTTAATTTTGACTTAAAGCAATTGTGGGTTTCAGAAGCCCTGATGCATTCTGGGAGTTTGTTCCACAGGTGGTCCAGTCTCTGGTCTGAGTGAGGACTCGGGCAGCAGCGTTCTGGACTGACTGCAGCTGTTTGAGGGATGTTTCAGGGACCCGTGAGAACAGCGTCACAGTGGTCCAGTCTACTGAAGATAAAAGCCTGGACAGGTTCTTCTACGTCCTTCTGAGACACCAGACCTTTACTCCTCCATACGTTCTTAGGTGATAACAGACGGACTTCACTACTGTCTTAATGTGGCTGTTTAAGTTCAGGTCTGAGTCCAGAACCAGTCCTGAATTTTTCGCTTGGCTCTCGGTTTTTAGCTGGGTGATGAAGGTTTAATCTTTCTTCCTCGGCTCCAAAACCTGTTATGGCTCTTTATTTAACTGAAGAAAATTCTGGCACATCCACTCTTTAATTTTATTACGGTGGCTTAGCGGTCAGCACTGTTGCCTCACAGGCAGAAGGTTCCTGGTTCGATTCCCGGCCCGTTGGGAGTCTCTGTGTGGCGTTTGCATGTTCTCCCCGTGCTTGTGTAGGTTCCTCCAGGTACCCTGGCTTCCTCCAAAAACATGCACGTCAGGTTGACTGGTGATTGACTGATGTGCACGGTTGTTTGTCTCTGTATGTGTCCCTGTCATGGACTGGCGACCTGCCGCTCGCCTGTAATGAGCTGCAAAAGATTAAGCAGATATAGAAAATGGATGGATAAAGACATAAAATAGTCCCTGCCTTTTAGAGAAGACTCCAACCAGGCAAGTGCTGTGCCAGAAAGTCCCACCCAGTTCTTCAACCGGTCTGTCAAGATGTTCTGGTCGACTGTGTCAAAGGCAGCACTGAGATCCAGTAACACGAAGACTGAAATGTTGCCACCACCCGCATCAGAGCGGCTGCCGGTAAGGACCTTCACTAGAGCCGTCTCAGTGCTGCGATGTGGCCGGAAACCTGACTGGAAGACAACAAACAGTCATTAAGTGTCAGGCGGTTGAGCAGCTGTTGAAAAGCAGCTTTATTTATTATTTTACTAAGAAAGGGGAGGTTTGAGACGGACCTGTAGCTGTTCATAAGTGACCGGTCCAGACTGTTCTTTTTTAAAAGTGGCTTAATGACGACTGAGAAACCTGACGGCAGAGACGTATTTACAATATCTAGAAGATCTGAGGACGTACAAAGTTCAACACTCTTCAAAAAACCTGTTGGCAGAGTTTCAAGTGGTGGAATTGAAGTGACGTCATCCGGGTTCTTCTGAGTGAACTGTGTCCTGGTTTCTCTCAGCGGACACAGACACACAACAAGAACCGAAAACCAGCCTGAGTGCTTTCAGAACGTGGATTCATGCATGTGTCGTCTTTACACATCGCCACAATAAACTAAAATAATAAGGACCGCAATAAAGTTTATGATAAAGAATAGTCATATTAAAATACATTTTATTTGTTGGTGGCTTTCTAGCGCCTCCAAGCTTTAACTTATGAGATTTTACAAAAGATAAGGCCTTTACCATTTAGCAATTACAGCCTTTTGAAAAAAACACCTCCACTTTCCGGGGTTTTAAAAAATATCCTGTCAAAGTGACATAAGTGACTGGAAGGGTTAAAAGCACTGCCAGTCATTAGGTGCCTGACGTGTGGAGCTCAAGGACATCAGCAGATCCCGAGTTTCCTCCTTCGGCTGCTGGTTTCTAGGAGTTTCCTAAGTTTTGTCTTCATTTGTTGGAAATCTGCTCTGCTGCGTTCAGATCAGGACGCCGACTTGGTCACTGAAAATATTCACTTTCATTGCCTTCAAAAAGTTCCTAAACATGACATAGTTTTGCAAATGCTGTTGAATTTAAGAAAGTCTACATTTTGATCACAAATTAATTGTTTTATTTCAAATACATTGCAGTGGTGTAAAAAGAGAAAATCATAAAAGGTTAACTGACACCTGTCATTGATTGTTAGCTCATTTCATTTTAAGTCAGAGTTTTCATTTTTACACCTTTAGTCTTGGCTTCAACCCTGCAGCCAGACTCTCTATGCTGAGCCACACCAGCATCATGGTTGGTGTCAGAGGGTCCGTGGACAGACTGAAATATATCTACGTTTTAATCATACTCCATAATCTAACTCTTAAAAATAAATATGAATCCACTTCTCTTCATAGGCATGTTTCCATACATTCCAGCTTACAGGTTTGAAATGCAGAAGCAAAAGCAGCTGCAGCTGCAGTTGCTCCCCTGACCACTGGGGACCGACTCCAAAACTTACTTAATCTCCACTGACGCTGTTAAAAGTTCCCCTGTAATGTGCAGCACCATGTTACAAATAGACCCAGGGAGCAGGCTTGGGAACATCTGGAACACAACACAACTATTCTCTTTAAAATACGAATGACTTTGCCCGGTTAGGTCTTCGTCCAGAAGACAATTCGGTGCTACATTGGCTACCATTGGCTCTGCCAGCTATCAATCAAAAGACCACACCCCTAATTATACAATTATGTTCATGCTTTATTTAATTTAACACAGATTTGAAACGTTAAAGATTCCTCAGAACCAAGCACATATTTCACTGTCTCTAAGGAGGTTCTTGACATTAAATAGAAAGTCATTCTAGTTGAACTTAAATGTATTTTCTGTTTGGATCTTTAACAAAATAGAAATTGAATATGAATGTTGATTAGATAACAAGACCAGGGGGATCTAATACTTCTAACACTGTCAATTTTTCTGTTTTAGATTTTTTCTGTTTACTTGGATATAAGTAATGATTTTAAATGGGAATTGTCTATTCTGATACTTTTTGGCTTTTGTGTCTTAAAAATTGTGAGACTGCGACACATTTAAAACAACAAAGACAGTGATCCGTTTATCTCTCAGTGTAGTAAACATGTTAAACTCCGTTTTTGTGAAATTCACTTGGTTGTGGTGTTTTTTTTTTTTTTTAATTTTGACTTATATAAAGGACTTTTACAACTCCTTTTGTGTCTGACTTCAGGGCTGAGTTTTCTTCACAATCTTCAAGTATCAAGTCTGAAATTCACTGTTGTTTGGAATTCCACATTTGGAATTCTTAAAAAGAATACGTCTTTTAATATTGGAAGTTTACAGTTATACATTTATCCATTCATTGTACATACATTTAGTGTGAGTTTAAGCTGTATCAAACGTCTGAAGTGGCTCCTCACACTTGAGAGTTCAGGTGCCCACCCAGACTGCTGCGTGGCGCCTCGAAAAAGCTGGAGGCGCCCCTGCTGGAATCAGCTCGAGCTGAGGATTTGACGTGATGCTGAGAGAGATGATGATCACTTCAGACCCGCTGAGGTCTGAGTGAGGAAATGTTTGGCGGGAGGATGGATTAGTGTCCTGAGACGGATGTGGCGGAGGTGACTCCGTATCCATGGAGAGTTTTTCCAATCAGAGTCGGATCCTGGAGCTGGATCAGCAGGTGGTGAGCGTGGGTGCGGACCTCAGCATCCGCGTTTTGACCGGCTGCGTCCTGTGCGTCCTGATCGTGTCCACGCTGCTGGGCAACACTCTGGTCTGCGCCGCCGTCATCAAGTTCCGCCATCTGCGCTCCAAAGTCACCAACTCGTTCGTCATTTCCCTGGCCGTGTCCGACCTGTTCGTAGCCGTGCTTGTGATGCCGTGGAGGGCTGTGTCCGAGGTGGCCGGCGTCTGGCTATTCGGCCGCTTCTGCGACACGTGGGTGGCCTTCGACATCATGTGCTCCACGGCGTCCATCCTGAACCTGTGCGTCATCAGCATGGACCGCTACTGGGCCATATCCAGCCCCTTTAAGTACGAGCGCAAGATGACGCGCAGGTTCGCCTTCCTGATGATCGGCGTGGCGTGGATGCTGTCCATCCTCATCTCCTTCATCCCCGTCAGGCTCAACTGGCACCGCGCGGACGACTCCACGCGGGACGACCCGGACGGCTGCAACGCCAGCCTGAACCGGACTTACGCCATCTCTTCCTCCCTCATCAGTTTCTACATCCCCGTGGTGATCATGGTAGGAACGTACACGCGCATTTTCCGCATCGCTCAAACTCAAATTAGGCGCATCTCTTCTCTGGAGAAGGCTGCGGTGCCCCGCGCGCAAAGCCCGCGCCACCGCGCCTCTACGCACGATGAAAGCTCTCTAAAAACGTCCTTCAAACGGGAAACGAAAGTCCTGAAGACGCTGTCCATCATCATGGGGGTGTTTGTGTTCTGCTGGCTGCCCTTTTTCGTTCTCAACTGCGTGGTGCCTTTCTGCGGGGAGCTGCCGCCGTGCGTCAGCGACACCACCTTCAGCATCTTCGTGTGGTTCGGCTGGGCCAACTCGTCCCTGAACCCGGTCATCTATGCTTTTAACGCCGACTTCAGGAGGGCTTTCTCCACCATCCTGGGCTGCAACAAATACTGCTCCACTTCCACGGTGGAGACGGTGGACTTCAGCAACGAGCTGGTGTCTTATCACCACGACACCACCCTGCAGAAGGAGGCCGTCCCGAGACTCCGAGAGCTGGAACAGAACTTTGACAAAGTTTCTGTCATTTCCGACGACTCAACGAACCACAGGAACCTCCTGTTGCCCGCCATGCTGCACTTTGAGTGCGAGCGAGAGATTTCTCTGGACATGATGCCTTTCAACTCATCCGATCCTGACTGTTATGTTATCCCGGGACAAATCCAGGACCTGTAAACATGTAGGAGCTGCGGGCTCCTGTGGGCCCCGGCTGTTTTCTGACATAGACTCTAAACTGGGATGTAACCTTTAAGCTTCTGGAGATTGCTTTGGAGGAGCAGTTTTCTGGTTTCTGCTCGGCCTTAGACAGGAGTTGACTGCGGAATCACGGTTAATACAAACAAACAAACAAACAAACAAACAAACACACACACACACACACAAACAAATAAATAAATGGGAGAACGGACAAAGCTCGCAGTCATCTGGAACGACATCATTTTTCCTCCAGTGACCACTAGGGGCGGGCTCCAAAAGTGAGTCCACCCCATTAACCTCCATGTTAAAGTGTTCAACTTTACAACAGAAGTAAACATATTTAGTCACAGTTTTGGTCTCCATAGTTAGATTTCACATTCATGACATTTCTACTGGTGGGATTTTTTATGAACTTCATCAAGTAAACCTATAGAAAGCAACAAATGTATGCACTATTAGAGCCTTGGTCTTTTATTTGAAAGTCTAAGGTGCCAATATAATATATTTAAGATATAAAAAGAGAGCTGTTTTTTTAATTTTTCCATATGTTCAGATTTTCCGTACTTTACGATGTCTGCAGTTGACTCAATACTTGTATTGCTCCATACCATGGCAGCTGGACTACCTCGAAGGCTTCCACGTCCTGCAGCAGCGTGGTTTTCTGGTAATCCAGCTTTGCCTCGGACCCTTTCAGGTCGACTGACCAGATCAACAGTGAACGTTGCTAGGCTTGGTCCACCTACGGGCCCTCATGACCCGCTTAGGCCCACAAGCGGTGATCTGAGTGACCGTGGGTCCCACCTGAGCGCCGCCAGTCCTCGTTTCAGCTCTGGCAGCACTTTATCCAGTTGTGGGTTTGTTAGCCAAATCTGAAATGAGGATGTGATGAGATTTGATCAGAAAGCTAGAACGCTTTAGAAATCCGGTGGGTGATGCCACATGGTGGTTTGCCGAGCTCTCCATATCCAGATGGAACATGCTCACCTTACCTGAGTTACCACAAATGAGCTCTTTTAGTTTAGTAGAGCTCTTTCTAACCTGTGACCCTAACTAATGCTACCTTTTCATGTCAGATCTGAATACATCCTCGTTTCAGATGTCATTGCAGTGGAAACATCTAAAATGTGGAGAGCCAAAACTCTGGCCAAGCTTTGGTGGTATTATTGGGACCATCTGACTAACAGTTGGACAACCCCAATCAGTCACAGATGGCAACTGTGGTCCAAATAGGTGTCTCAGCAGGATCCTCCAGGAGCAGCCAGGAGCAGCCACGAGCAGCCACGAACAGCCACGAACAGCCGCAGTCAGAAAGGAACTTAGTTGGCTTGGCTGCTGCTGAAGCTGGTGCTTCATCCAGAGCTCCAGCTACCAGGATCTGGCTGAAGTCAAACTCCAGCTATGGAGATCAAAATCATGTTTTAAAACAGGCTATAAATACTTGAATATTTGTATTGCTGCCACAAAGTTTGATTTTAACGTGGAGGTCAGTGGAGATGGACTCTCTTTCAGAGTCAGTCCCTAGTGGTCACTGGAGAAACTGCGTATTTGGCACCCCCACGTCAGTAGGAGCTTTGAAAACTTCTGTCATGAAAATCAGAAAAACTGCATCGACATTAGTTCCCATTTCATTATTGGAACTTTTTATTTAGTAGCTTTTTGTTCTTTTTTTTTTTTTTAATTCAAATAACAATTTTAATGTAACATTTTTAACTCATCATCATCTTGCTTATAAATTATACCCTAACCATAAAATGTGGGGAAACAAAATCAGAATTGTGACAGTGTAAAAATTATTTTTTTAATTCAATAGTGTCCCCTTTTTTTTCAGAAATGGATTTGTAAATATGTTATAATTTATTTTTTTATTTTCCTTTTTTGTTCTTCGTTTGTTTGCCTGATTTTTCTGAAAACAGACTTAAAGTGGCTTTTGTTGTAATGAGATAAAACATGAACCATAATCAAACTAAGCTGCAACAAAGATACTTTTGGATGTTTTCGCTGCCACAAAAGCTTCAAGAGAAATGACGAGTATAGTTTAAAGTCGCACTCGATGGCCACTGAATAAACGGACCGGAGTGGCTGTTTGTGTAATTGATCCAGTGACGGTTTGCATGAAGTTGTTTGATGTGAGTGTTTTTGCCTTTGATATGTTAAAGACAGCAGATCTGGAAGGATAATTGATGACAATTACATGATTAGTTTCTGCGTCTGATTGCCTCTTCATGTAATTGCAGGTCGCTTCAGCCCCTCCGCCTCCTGCAGACTAACTTACATCATAAAATATGAGTGTTTGTTATGTTTTTGCTGTTAACTGCATAATAAATACCAAACTGAAGCATCGAATGTGGCTTCAATCTCATTATTTAAAAAGAAAAAAAAGAGAGAGAGAAATTTTGACTTTATAGACTCCATAAACCAAGAGTTTAGTTGTAACAGAACACATCAAATATCAAATGTTTAAATTAAGTAAATATACCATCTTAATAATAAGGTTATTTTGACTTTGAGGGCATATTTATAGATCTGTGAGGTAATAGTTTATATCTTTTTCTACTTACTGTTTGTGTCTCTTTCTGGACATTTTTTATTTATTAAATGGTTGGTCTAACTTTTGAAAAACCTCAACTTTTTTTTTTTCCACGCTTACAAAAGCATTTTTCCATTGGCTGTTAGAGAGCGAGAGACCCTGAGTGTTGTTGAGGCAGACTACGTCAGTCGGAAATCACGTTTTCCTCAGAGCAGCAGTCCTCGGTCTGACCGGAGAGCAGCTCTGACCAGCAGTGACTGCTGTTTGAAGCTTTTGTTCTTGTGAAATGTGGCTGCTACCTCACAGCAGCACCAGGGCTGAAGGTCAAAGATCAGGACAACAAAACAGACACAATCCACTTTAATCTTCATCAGAAGAAGGCCAGCATCGTCCTGGAACCTCGAACTCCTCTGAAATCTCTTCAGCCACATTGAACTGCCTTCATTATCCTCCACAAGCTTGCAAGTGAGAGAGTCAATGAGCAGAGAAACTGAAACTAACGATCTTGTTAAGCCTTCAAATTGTTTCTGGGATTAAAATTGCACACAAAATAAAACAAAAACAACCATGAAAACCTAAAGCAGCTCTGTTCTTAAATAGCAGAATAGAGGTTCAAATGCATAACAAATGTAGCTTGAAAAACAAAAAACAAGAAGTCTACAATGTCGGATATTGCTGTTTCTCAGAACTCGTTATGGCTGTCCGTGGAAACTTAAAAGACACAAGCTGCTGCGGTGAACCTCAACATGTAGGCTGATGTTGGAAGGCAGATGTAGATTGTTGTTTGTGAGCATTTGGTTTGAGTCAGAATACTCGTTACACATTGGTTTATTAAAAAAAATGTAAGGAAGATGCCAGTCAGACCTGATAGGCCTAAACATGATGTGAGGGGATTGTGCTGGGAATGTCTGGCAGAGTCTCCTGTCAGAGGGAGCTTCCACGTTTTGGCCTGTGGGACTCCGGAGGCAGTAGATAGGCATCAGCAGGCCAAGCGAAACGCAGCAGCGGTGGTTGCTGAGGCAAGAACCCGGGCATTGGAGGCGTTTAGAGAGCGACTTCTGGACAGTGTCGAAGAAATTCTGGTCCACCATCCGGCATCAATATTCAGAGGCCTACCTCCCTATAACGTCTTGTGTCCTTTAGACCCAGATCCTTGCTGCACATCAATAGGAATGTGGTCAAAAGTATCCGTGTTCATTTCTAAGGCACAACGTCTGGTTGAAAGCCCCCGGCACAGCTGCCAGTAATCGACGTCCAGCTCAGCTTCCCTGAATTGATTGATTGATTGAATTGGTTAGTTTACGTGCGTTCTACGTGCTAAGGCTACCATAGCAACCACGTGGAAGACGGAACGTCAGCAAGATCAGATTGTGATCGGGTACGCTAAAACCTGGAGTCGGGCTGGCGCTGTGATAGTTTTTTGATCACATGGTTGTTGTTTTATTATCTTTTTTTTTGGCTGTTGGGACTGTCGAAGAAATTAGTTTTTCAACACTGGATGTGTTAGAAATGGTAACTTGGGCTTGCGGCGTGGTCAGAGTCACTGCAGCACTGATTGGGCTCCAGGTGCTTTTAATGATGTGAATCAGCCGAAGCACCTGGATAACAGCAGTCTCCGTCTGCCGACTGTAAGATAGTGTAGTTGTTTTCTACTCTGATGCAAAAATGGTTCTGAGTTACTTTTCAAGGTAATCTGTTCAATTGAAAGTTTGTTTTTTTCTTTCTGGGCGTGGGGGGGAGAGTCATATTATGCAAACTATCAATTCTAACTGTACTAATTCTGTCCTCCGACAGGATTTCTTGGATCTGTGCGCTACTCGGATCAGCCACTTGTTTTCCTTGTGAGTCTCTTTTGTGTGGTGTTTTTGTTTTATAAACAGCTTTTGTCTTTGTGTAACCTGTAACTCCTGAAACTTGTCTTCTCCAGACTACATGGTTACTGACACAAAAAACCTGGGAGATGACTTTAACCCTGAAGATCAATCCTCACCCACATTTGACCCACAGGATGTTAGCTTGACCTATACCAACTCCAATGAGCCAGTAGATCATCCTTGGCTTTGGAGCTATAGCGCTGGGGAGGCTGTTGGGGACACTCCTGGTGTTCTCGTTCAGTCCCAGCCTGACTCCAGCACTGGAAACACAGATGTCAAGTCATTTAGTCAGTTTTATGAGCCATCCTATCCTGGGGCCCACGCCGGTGCCGCAGAAACTGGGGCCCACGCCGGTGCCGCAGAAACTGGGGCCCACGCCGGTGGAAATGGCTATCCATCTGACTTGGAAGGGGTTGATCAAGAGATTTCTCTCCTGGGTGCAAACTTGAGGGCAGCTCGTCCAATGCTACTCCATCAGTCTTGGAATGATGGGCATGTACCTCAAGACTTGATTGCACCCCCATCTTTCTACCCTTCATCAATCGTCATCCAGACACGGAGCGGCTACCAGCGAGCAAGAGACTCCCGTTCGGATGTTAAATACTCCCAGGATACCTTTGACCACATTCCTATAGCTGAGATGCAGCCATCACAACAAGGCAGCCAAATGACGGGGTTCAAAGGGCAGACAACCGACTGAAGCAACAGCTCAAGTTGAACCACTGAAGAAGCTTTGCATGTCCAGCTTGAGTAACTTGTTCTTGCAGGTGAACTCTTGAGCATCCGTCTGAGAACTTCATCATGTATTCAATAAAACAATTCTTTGCTTGTGTCGTGGCAAGAGCAATTTTAATTGTATGCCTAATGTCCTCCAGCAGGATATTTAGTGTGGACTGATGCAGCTGGCATGAAATTCAGATGTGTTGGTTCCTTCATGTCTCAAACTTTTCTAGTACGAGGGAGGGAAAAGTCTGCAGTAAAAAGGTGATGTGCTACATGAAAATACCCCCAAGCCACTTTCTAAACCTGAAATGATTACACAAGTTAATTTCTTTAAAAGAGGCTGCTTATATCAATCGCATGCACTGACACTGGGGAAAGAAATTGTATAAATAACCCTGAGCAACTAAAAGCTAAACTATGAGATGCATGAATATAAATGGGCTGAAGTGCCATCACCAGCAGCTCAAACATGTGTGTGCATATATATATATATATATATATATATATATGCACAAGTATACATTCATACATTTAGCTGTCATTTTGAAAACCAAGCTCCTATTTATGCATGTTATATCATTTTATCCAGAAATGCATAAAAATGCCCCCCTGCACAGTTTTCATAGCTGTAGAGTTTAGCTATGGAGACTAAGTTCAGTTTTAAACTGGTGTTTCTGCTGTAAAGTTTAACATTTTGACATGAGCATGGGTGGAAATTAACCTTTTTTTTTGGGGGGGGGGGGGGCGCAGTCTGGTGGCTTAGTGGGCAGCACTGTTACCTCACAGCAAGAAGGTTCTGGTTCGCCTCCCCGGCCCAGCAGGAGTCTCCGTTTGTAGTTGCCATGTTCTTCCTCTCTCCTAAATTGCCCATAGCTGTGAGTGTGCGTCTATATGTGGACCCCTGCCAGCTCCAGCAGACCCCTGTGATTAAAACGGGTATAGAAATGGATGGAAGCCAGCCCCTAGTGGTCATCTGAGGAGCTACAAGTTTCCCTACTTCCAGGGCTGTGTCAGGCAGGACTGGATATAGTCTCTTGTGTTAATATTGGTTTCCAACCCCACCAACATTATCAACAGTGCAATTGACCCTCAGAATTCCAGGTTGTTGTGCATTTCTTCTAATCCCTATAGTTAAAGTGTTCTCCATTTACTCTTTCACATGGATGACTCCGCTGAGTGTGACAAACAACTGCATATGCTTTTCACTTTGACCAAACTGGCTCTGACTTACCTGCAACTTCCTGTTGAGCTCCAGGTGTCTTTAATGATTTTAATTAGCACAGAGATCCTGTTTAAGAGTTGTCTCTTTCTTGTATATACAAGCTGCTGTAGTTGAACTGCTCTTTGGAGTCAAATATGCTCCTAGGGCTCTCTTCAAGGTAATATTTGTCTTTTTTTTTTTTTAGAAGAAATTTGATTTGAATCTGTATTTGCATTGATTGAATAATCTCAGATCTTATGTCTAATTTACTGCAGGGTTTCTTGGATCTGCCTACTATTTTGCATTAGTACTTGTCTTACAGGTAACTTACAATTTCTGAAGCCCCCATATGACAACATAAAACTTTTTTTTTGTGGTAATGTTCTAGGAAAAAATGTTTAACTGTTGTTTAAACATAAGAAATATAATTTTTTTATTTTTTTTACAGCATCCACGTCTGTAGATGCAGCTGAAAAAGAACAAGCATTTGGCACCGTCCTTCCAGGTTGCTGTCCTCAATTGTTTTGTTGAAACAGTAATTGTTTCTTAGCTAAACGTGGTCACCATATGACATTTGTATTTTTATTTATTTATTTTTTTTAATGCTGGCTTCACCTGCTGTAACCTTGTGTTGCCCAGATTATGGGGATCCTAACACGACATCTTCAGACTCCAGTGACTCTTCTGCGTTGTCAAATCCTGAGTTTGACGGCTCACCTGCTAGAAATAAGTCGACGCCCGTCCCTGGCACCAACAGCACAGCTGGAAGTTCAACAGTTAAAAATGAGCCAGAAGAGACTGAAATGACCAACTCGAGCTCAAACTCCCACAGCGGTCCAGTTGTTGCTGCCCCTAGGACCTTTTTACTTGGCCTCCTTAAACGTAAAGAGAAGAAAACCCCTGACACACAAAAGCATTCCAAGCATGATTCACATATGGGAAGTTCAGGTGGAGTATCATCCAGTCCCTGGCATGAACCCTCATTTTTCACACACACTGATGCTGGATCTCCTCAACATCATTATGAGAGTGATGCCACAGGATCTCCACATTACAACTTCCATGATTATAGCAGTTATGGCCTTCATCCTCACCACAGCTACCACTATGGGCATAGTGGCTATGGCAATGATGGTTCGCAGGGCCTTGGCAGCTACGGTGGCCACGGATCTTCGCCCCACCACGGCCACGGTGGCCACGGATCTTCGCCCCACCACGGCCACGGTGGCCACGGATCTTCGCCCCACGGTGGCCACGGATCTTCGCCCCACCACGGCCACGGTGGCCACGGATCTTCGCCCCACCACGGCCACGGTGGCCACGGATCTTCGCCCCACCACGGCCACGGAGGGCATGGTGGCCTTGGTTCTTTGCCTCATCCCGGCCATGGCTCTCCCCCTCACCAGGGCCACGGTGGCCACGGTTCTTTGCCTCATCATGGCCATGGCTCTCCCCCTCACCAGGGCCACGGTGGCCACGGTTCTTTGCCTCATCATGGCCATGGCTCATCCCCTCACCAGGGCTACGGTGGCCACGGTTCTTTGCCTCATCATGGCCATGGCTCTCCCCCTCACCAGGGCTACGGTGGCCACGGTTCTTTGCCTCATCCCGGCCATGGCTCTCCCCCTCACCAGGGCTACGGTGGCCACGGTTCTTTGCCTCATCCCGGCCATGGCTCTCCCCCTCACCAGGGCTACGGTGGCCACGGTTCTTCGCCCCACCACGGCCATGGTGGCTACGGTGGCCACGGTTCTTTGCCTCATCCCGGGCATGGCTCTCCCACCCACCACGGCCATGGCGGCCACGGTTCTTTCCATTATGGGTATGGTACCCATGGTGACCATGTTTCTCATCATGGTGACCACGGTTCTCTGCACCATGGCACTACACCTGCTTACAGTTACTCATCAAAAGAGCAAGACATTATTGGCCCTGAACTGTTCCACCTGGGTAGCATGTTGCTGAAGGCTCGGGAAATGCCACTCGCTCAGGCCTGGAGTACTAATCAGGTTCCCCAGCGCATGATTAAGAAGCCTGCTAAGCATCCTTCTTCTCATATTGTCCACTCTAGTGGTAGCTACCAACGATCAAGAGGCTTCCGTTCGGATGCTAAATACACCCAGGATACTTTTAGCCATATTCCCATCCATGAAGAGCATTCCCAGCAACAAGCTGGGCCCTTAATGGGCTTTGAAGGACAGAAGAAAGTTCACTGAGGTAACAAACAAGATCAAGTCTGAACTCGCACCTTGTATTCATTTATTTTAAACTCACTTTCATTATCTTGTCTTACAGGGTGACTGTGGTACTTCAGCCTCTCAGGAACCATTTATTTTTGGGCAATTCTTGAATAAAATGAACAGCATTTTGTTAACACTCTAGTTTGTATTCCTATCCAGAAAAAAGTGTGTGTGTGTGTGTGTATGTTTGCGTGCGTGCCTAAACGCACAATTCTTCCTATAAAACTCTTACTTAGTTCTGTGCAAAAGTTTTTCTTTGATCTAATGTCAGCCACCTGTATCAGTGTGTTAAAGCGGCGTAACGGGGACAACGTGCGGGACAGCGGCCCTCGAGGACTGAAGTTGGACTCCTGTGCCGTATAGGATTAAGCAGGTATAGAAAATGGATGGATGTTCTTAAGAAACATCTGCTGATGTGAATGCCTCACTAAAAGAAGATCTCTGAAGACAAACGATCAAGATTAGGTGAGCTGAAGAAGGCCAGAGAAAGATATGAAACGGAGGAAGAGCTGGGAGAGTGTTCAGCTTCCAGACGGCCTGGTGGATGAAACTGTCCTTCAGTCGAGTGGTTCTGGTTCTGGCCCGGAGGGTCCGCAGCCTCCTCCCTGATGGCAGCAGACTGAAGAGGCTGTGTGACGGGTGGGTGGGGTCTCTCACAATGCTGAGGGCTTTGGAGTCAGACGGCTGCTGTAGATGTCCTGAAGTGAGGGGAGAGAGACACCAACCATCTTCTCAGCTGCTCTCACGACGCGCTGGAGAGACTTGCGGCAGGTTGCGGTGCAGGATCCGTACCACACGGTGATGCAGCTGGTCAGGATGCTCTCCATGGTGCCTCTGTAGAAGGTTACCTGATGGGGGCCGGGGCTCTGGCTATTCGCAGGTTGCGGAGGAAGTAGAGACGCTGCTGTGCCTTCTTGGCGAGTGATGCGGTGTTAACAGTCCAGGAGAGGTCCTCTGAGATGTGGACACCCAGGAACTTGGTGCTGCTCACCCTCTCCACAGCAGCACCGTTGATGATCAGAGGAGCATGCTGGGTGTGAAGTCAGCAACAAGACTTGATATGATGCATGATTATTCCCTAATAAATTGTGGTGTTGTTGGAGAGCCGACATCTCATATCTGTATCTTTCTCAAATCTTTAGGTTGCTTTTGGCTACATTGTTAAAAACCTATTTGTTTCTCAGATTGATGATAAAACCTGGTAACTGCAAGTTCCCTGCAGAAGAGCGCTGCCTCCAGCTCCTCTTCATCACTCCTGTTCAGCCTCTCTGTGTCACTTCACATCCTTGTAACGTTGCTGATTGTCTGAGTGGACATCCATTTATGCTGCACTGTCGAGTACCACTTCTGAGCCGCGCTGGTTTAAGCAGGAAGCCGTCCCACGTCCACTGTCTGAGAACAAACGGTCCTCTCCACCTCTGCAGAGACGGCCCTTCAGCCGCCGATGATCCAGAGACGATGCTTGAAGACATTTCTGTATGTCTCTTTATCTGATATTTAAACCAGAAATGAAAATCATTGCAGCTACTTGATGCCAACCATCAGCATGTGTGCGGACCAACGGAAGCAGGTGTTTGGCAGTTTGATGGTCTTGTGCATTCAGGTGTGTGTTTACACAATGCCAAGAAGAAAAGACATCAGCAATAGTCTTAAAGAAGCAAGGGTTGCTGCACATCAACCAGAAAAGGGCTATAAAACAATTCACGTCACCATTGAGAAGGATTAAGAGGGCATGAAGATGTTCCAGTATCATGATCAAGAGACTATATTTATATACATATAGGAGTTGCTGATAGTTGAGAAGGAAGAGGAAAGTAAGTGATGAAGAGCAGGAACTTGGCCACATATCCACCAAATGTAGCCCAAATCTGTATCACTCATGACCTTAGGTCCACATCTGGCCAACAGAACACTTGTTAGTGTTGTAACTGGGCCAAGGAGGCCCAATGTAAACCAGATTTAACTTTTACGTATCTGCTCATGCACCAATCCCAGATTTGTCACGAATGTGTGAATGACATTAACGCCCCTGCATTCTGAGTGCAGCACGTTTGATTTGGAGCAGAAATCTGTAGTTGAAGCTGCGTGTGATTTCCACCAGGTCACATAAGTCTGTTCCTGCTCTTCATCTCTTAACTTCCTCTTTCTTCCCGGCTTTCAGCGATTCCTTGACAGCTGCTGGCACCACTGACATGTCAGGATGCCCTGATGGAGGTGAGGACAATAGCGGCTGTGAAGATGAGAAGTCTGCAGCAACAGAAGCATTACTATCAGATTCAGCAGCAGCACTGAGACTTGAGGAGGAGGAGGAAGATGAGGAAGAGCGGGGGAGCGATGGGACAACGGCGTCGGGCGGAGCGCTAGATGTTGGTGGAGCTACGCTGAAGACCTGTGGTTTAAAACGTTCTAGGAGAGCGGAGGGAGGCATCGCTGCTGTCAGCAACGGCCAGATGTCATCAGCCAGAGGGAACAGAGGACCGGGTCCAGCGAAGACTGACCTTCCTGGTTCCGGTTTGACGACCTGGTTAAGAGGCAGCATTAAAGGTAACACAAAAACGATGAGAACTAACTTGAATCAGGTGGAGATTTGCTCTGGACTCTGATTTATGATGGTGAAACATCAAAGGCAAGACTGAATTCAGATTTGAGCCACAGAAGAAAGTTTTTTGGGTTTGTTTTTTGCTACCATTTGGCTGCTAGTTCAGTTTGTTTTGTTTGGTATGTGGGTTTTTGGTCTTCTAGTATGTGTCCAGCTGTCTGCCTGCTGTTATGCTTAGGTGGAAAGGATCTGTATAGGATTAAAGCTGAGCTGTCATGCCTTGTGTGACTAAATATGACTTAAATGATCTCTGTAGCACCGGTCCCCGGTACCGCAGGTGCTCCATTCACAACGTGACACCTGACACTAAACCAGACTGAACGGTCATCAGAGACACATCCAACGATGTGAAGACCCAACTAAAGAGTCCCAGACAAGTGCTCCACAAGTGCACATACTTAGAGGTTAAATTATGAACTTATCTGAATCCATCAGGTCTTCAAGTCCTCAGGAAAGTCGAGTCGTCAAAAGCTTGACGCAGACCAGATTATTGTCCCCACAAAGGGCGTAACACAAGTGCACACACACACTTGTATCCCCAGTGTCCTTTAAAAGCCTCTTCAGTGATACGTGAGCCCACTCTCCATCTCTTCAATCAGCAGTTTATCACTGTACAAGAGTGTGAGTGTAAATCAAGGAAGACAAAGCTAGATTAAAACCCAAAAGCATTCTTACATGGCAGCAACATTGTAGATTTTCTTGCAGTCTTGTTTAGCACACATAAAGTGTTTTATTCAAACAGTACACTTTGGTTTCTTGTGATATTTTAAAGTGGTCGCCTTCACTATGTTTTCTGAATTATCCACAGTGTTATTATGATGAATATTTGTCTTAGATGCGACCAAGTTGTCTCCTCACTCACCCCATAGGAAGCAGCATTGTGCAGAGGAATCAGTCCACCTTAATCCTGAGCTCCGTGCTGCAGCAAGTACTCAGCCACAAAAGCCCAAAGTGAACATTCAAACTCACACAGAAAGACCCCTGTTTGGGTTGAAAACCAGGAATGTTCTTCCTGGGACTGAATATTTTGTTACATAGTCGTAAGAAAAAATACATTTTGAATGTGTCTCTGAACTGACATCACTGGACATCAGTGTAGCATTTTACAGCATTTACCACAATGTTTTATTGCAAAGTCTGTCCTTTGAAATGGTTTAAGTCATATTTATCAGATATTTTATATTTGTCTGAGTTCAGTTTGTCCATGCCAAATTTAGGCATGGTGTTTCCCAGGTTTTAGAATTGATTTTTTTTTTCCTTCAGTGGTCCAAATAATTTTCCGTAGATGTGAAATCTAATCATGGAGGAAAAACATGTTTTTGTTTGTTTTGTTTGCCATCAGGCTGTAAATATGTTCATTTTTGCTGGACATTTTACCTGAAGGTCAACGGAAGTGAACCTTCTGGAGGCAGCGGTCAGGACAGGAACTGCAACTTTCCTTTCTTCCACGTCTGCTTCAATCCAGAAGTTGGACTGTTGGCACAAGGTCAGGATTCATAACAAAGACACAGCCAAGTCGACTGCGTTCCAGTTGAACATGTGAAAAATCAACCATTGGACTAGTTGTAGCCATTGCTCGCTGCTGTTATAAGTATAAAGTCCTGAGGATGGTGTATGTGGGCTCACGCAGCAGCGTTGTGATAACACTCGACAGACTCTACCATCAACAACCACAGTTTTCTTGCTTGCAGTACAAATAACCACATTCTTTGAAACTGTCCTGCCCTCACGTTCAGCATGTGCATGGTCTGTTTTTACCTGAGTGTGAACTTTGTTGTGATGCTGTTTGTGTTAAATGCAGCATGAATGAGAATAACACACAATGACTAGCAGCAGCAACAGCTGCTCTGACGTTTGGAAAGGTTCATTTTCTTCACTGGAACAGAGTTGAAGTACAGAGATCCAAGACCTGAACTGAAACTAATTAAAACTGACAGAATTGTGGTAAAAAAAGATCCATTTATTTTCTTGGGCCTAAATGATCACATCCAAACAGTTGAAAACCAACATTTTTGAATATGAAAGTAGAAATATAGAAAAAGCAATATTTCAAATGGAACATTAAATACTTATGTGACTTTTTTTGTTGTAAAATCGGGGTGTAAAGCTGTATTTTTCCCTTCAGTAGATCCAACAGATAAAGAAACTTTAGCTTTTCTGTTAGAAGTCTGCTCCGTGGTGCACTACAGAGACGTGCATCAAACGTACCCCCAGCCTCTGCCTGCTGTAAGCACATTCTCGTGTTGTGCAGCAGGGGGCGCTGTTGTGTACGTTTGGGAATATGTGTCCTGTGTGCTGAGATTTGCAAATTATTGCATTCTGTTGTACTTTACATTTTAAACTCTGTCCCAACGTTATGAAAATGTGGTCTGTAAAATAAGATAAATTTCAATATTTACTGTTAAGAATGGGCAGATATTGTAACACAAGCCAGGTACAAGGATGTTTTGGTTGTTTTGTATGGTGGATGTGGACAGATTGTACATATTCATCTAAGTAATTTATTGAAAATGAAAACGAAAATGGTTTCTCTTTTCCAAAACCGTCTCATTTTAACTCACAGGCACAAAACATTTGGGTTGTCCGGGTCTAATGACACTGATGTCAACTCTGAATGTCTTGAATGTTCAATGCAGGTCAAATCTGACTTAACGCCTTCAAAATTAAGTCTTTACTTTCAGAAGAAGAAAATTCCACCCCTTGCTCATTTCATATCTTTAAGTAATTCTACACCAACTTAACCCAAATTAGAATAGAGAATAGACGACATTTCAAGAAGAGATTTAACACAATTCACTTTTCAAAAAATACCACAAAAATGTGTCTTACATAAAATTTAAAATGATCAATCAATGTAACATGAACATTTGGGGAAAAGAGTATTGGAGAAATGGAGAACACGGAGAAAACCCAAAACACATTTTCTTCTCCTTTTTTATGTAATCATTTATTTAATTACTCATTTAAACTGTACAACACAACAACAACAACAAAACGTTAAAAAAGCAACAAAAGAACAAAAGAATTTACATTTTTAGAATCCATACATTTTTGGAACCGGAGCACCTGGAGAAAACCCGACACAGAAACAGATGTACATGTAAAGTGTCCAATTGAAAAAAAATAAATAAATATAGCAAAACAAGAATTTTCCTATGTTTACAGGGTGCAAAGATTTTGGTGACTCAGTTTTTGTGGCATCAGAAGTTTGAGATGAGTCTTTGGATGAAGGATGGTTTCTTGGAGAATTTCCTAAGGTATTTTTTAACAAGGGAAACAATTATTCTGTCTTTATAAGGGTCATTTAGACTCAGTAAAGGCAGCAAATGTTGTTCTGAACAGCTAAACTGTTTACAAAGGCTCTTAAAGATTTTCTTGTGCAGTTTTTTTATGATTCCTTCAGCAATATCAAAATGTTCTCCTTTAGCTTCAGCATAGATTTTGGAAAAGAGCGAATCATGGAGTTCCTCAACATTGGTTTGAAAACAAATTACATCTGCTTTTTTAACGGCCCGTGCAATTAGCACCTGAACAAGGTGATAAAGAGATGTTTTGAAATGTTCTGCCTTTGCATCCACAACCTCTTCAGGCTTTTCCTCATATGTGATGAAATCCACTGAATCTTCTTCTACTATGAGATCTTCTTTAACGGTGACTTCTGACATATCTTCTTCAAGTAAAACATCTTTTGCAGGAGTGACCTCTGAACAACCTTCTTCTGGTATGATATCTTCTACTGAAGCGACATCCAACAAATGTTCTTGCACAAAAACGTTTGTAGAAGAGGCTCTTAACAGATCTTCTGGAACAAAACCTTCTACAGAAGTGGCCTCTAACAGATCTTCTTCTGGTATATCTTCTACTGAAGTGACATCCGGCACAACTTTTTTTGTAGAAGAAGCTTTTAACAGATTTTCTGGAACAAAATGTTCTACAGAAGTGGCCTCCAACAGATCTTCTTCTGGTATGTTATCTTTTACTGATGTGACATCCAATAAATCTTCTGGCACAAAAATGTTTGTAGAAGAGGCTTTTGGAGGATATGGTATGAAATCTTCTGCAGAAGAGGCCTCCAACAGATCTTCTTCTGGGACAAAATCTTTCACAGACGTGACCTCTAACAGATCTTCTTCTGGTACAAAATCTTTCACAGACGTGACCTCTAACAGATCTTCGTCTGGGACAAAATCTTTCACAGACGTGACCTCTAACAGATCTTCTTCTGGGACAAAATCTTTCACAGACGTGACCTCTAACAGATCTTCGTCTGGGACAAAATCTTTCACAGACGTGACCTCTAACAGATCTTCTTCTGGGACAAAATCTTTCACAGACGTGACCTCTAACAGATCTTCTTCATGTAAGGAATTGTCTAACATGTGTTCTTGTGGTAACAAATCTGCCACAGTGTTGACCTGTGAAAGAGGTTCTGCAGGGACTCTGGAGAGAACGGGTATGGTGCCTGAAGGAAGATTTGTCTTGAGACTCTTGAAAATGTTATTGTGAAGGTTTTGCAGGATTTCTTCAGCGGTGTTCAAATCTTTTCCTTGTACTTGCGCCCAGGCTTTCTCAAAGAGCCGATCGTGAATTTTATGGGCATCTTCTATGGAGCAATTTACATATGAGTTTTGTACAGCCCATAAAACCAGCTCCATAAGATGTAAACTAAGAGATGTTTTGAATTTTTCTTCCATTTCATCTACACCCTGCTCAGCATATTGAGTGGAGGTTGGTTGCTGGTCAGAGGATGAAGATGATTCATCATGTGTACCGCACCCTGAGATCTCACAGCTCTCCGATGCCTCACATGTAGGTTCCTCAGAAGCCACCGATGCTTCTTGATTGTGTGACTGACACTGTGGATCAGTTGGAGTGGACTCTACATGTTTGCTCTCTTTGGTCCTGAAGAGTTTTTGTATGTTTTTGCCCACACGTGAAAAGAACCTGTTAATGAGTGACTGTTTCTTACAAGATTTCCTGAGGTGTTTTTCCAAACAGGAGAAAATGATCTTCTCTGCAGCTGTGTCCTTCAATAACAGTAAAGGCATCATTACATCGTGTTCGCAGCAGCATATCTTGCAAAAACTCTTGAGAACTTTCTTATGAAGCTTTTTCATGGTATGTTCAGGTATGTCAAACTCTTTTCCTTCTATTTTGGCCCATAATTTCTCAAAGAGCCAATTATTAATGTCCTCTAAGTTTTCTATGGAACAAATTAGACCTGAATGTTCTACGGCATCTAAGATCAGATTATCAACAAACTGATGAACTGATGTTGTTGAAATGGACTTTTCCACACATCGGAGGGCATCACCGGAATCCCTCACTTCAGAAACGACGGCTTCATCAGTGGCACGTTGTGATGACTCCTGCTGAGGTACAGGGTGCCCCTCAGACATGACCTCCAAGACCACCTTGGACCGTCTACCGAAGTCTTGATTAGATGAGTTGCATATATTCCAGCCTTCACCTGTACTCTTGGAATTTCCTTTGGTGACTATCTCTTTCCTAACCATTTTTTGTTTTCCTGCAGTAACAATGTCTGGGGTAATATTCTGGATCTTTTCTTCTTGTGGATGTTCTCTTTAAAATGATACTATTACAAACCCGGTGAAATAAGTTGGTTGGTTTCTTTTTCGTAATGAATCTTTAAGAAGTTCTGCCAAAGTGGTCCGTGCAAGTGTTGGAGAGTAACTGAAATGTAAACCGTCGAGTTGTCCTTATGGCCCGTTTCTATTACGTCACAAAGATCAGCGATGCCGCAGAACGCGAGCTCGTGACGCGCTGCTGCATAGCAACCGTTGCTGGGCACCAATATGTCCATATCGAGATTCCTGCTCCAGTTTGACCGTGAAAACATGACGATGAGATGGAGTTTTTCTAGTCGCGTTGACCGATCGGTTGCGGTCGGTAACTGCGCTCCTGCGGTGGACGATCAATACCAGTGAGAGCGCGGTTCACCTGCGTCTCCGTCGCCGTTTCTGAAGCACGTTTACCTGTAAGTTGGTGAAATTACAGCCTTCACGGCAGAGTCGTCACAGAGGAGGATCCCTGCTCACCGCAGCGGCAGGACGTCAGCGTTTCATGGAAGTGGGAAGCTTTTCCCTTTCACCTCCACATTGGTTGTCAAAGTTAGCCACTTCGGGGTTTGTGGTTTATTAATCCGGTAGATTGTAAAAGATGAGATGCAGTGAGTTTGATCATTTATTTAGAGCGCCAGTTATTTTCCTGTCAGCACCTTTATGGAGAACATACATCTTGTCTTTCTCAGAGTGAAAGGTACAAATACAGCAGTCAACCACAGGAAGACCGCCGTCTATCACTTTATTTTATTTTATTTTAGTGGTTTTCATACATACACAGTATAGACGCTCAAATCAGGAACAGGATCAAATGTTTTCAACTGTTACCTTCATCACATCGTCTCCGTTTTGAAATCTAGTTTATAGTGTTTGGATTTTTGTATCTTCTGACTTAGTGACCGTAAAGCATAAGACCGTGGATAAAGTGTCTGAAAAGAGTTTCCTCTGCAGGTGGACGGACCCCTCAAACAGTGAGGAGTTCAGGCATTTGGCAGGAGCTTCGAGTGGAGCCGCTGCTGCTCCTCATCAGCAGGAGCCGCTGCTGCTCCTCATCAGCAGGAGCCGCTGCTGCTCCTCATCAGCAGGAGCCGCTGCTGCTCCTCTTCAGCAGGAGCCGCTGCTCCTCCTCATCAGCAGGAGCCGCTGCTGCTCCTCATCAACAGGAGCCGCTGCTGCTCCTCATCAGCAGGAGCCGCTGCTGCTCCTCATCAGCAGGAGCCGCTGCTGCTCCTCATCAGCAGGAGCCGCTGCTGCTCCTCATCAGCAGGAGCCGCTGCTGCTCCTCATCAGCAGGAGCCGCTGCTCCTCCTCATCAGCAGGAGCCGCTGCTCCTCCTCATCAGCAGGAGCCGCTGCTGCTCCTCATCAGCAGGAGCCGCTGCTCCTCCTCATCAGCAGGAGCCGCTGCTCCTCCTCATCAGCAGGAGCCGCTGCTCCTCCTCATCAGCAGGAGCCGCTGCTGCTCCTCATCAGCAGGAGTCGCTGCTCCTCCTCATCAGCAGGAGCCGCTGCTGCTCCTCATCAGCAGGAGTCGCTGCTCCTCCTCATCAACAGGAGCCGCTGCTGCTCCTCATCAGCAGGAGTCGCTGCTGCTCCTCATCAACAGGAGTCGCTGCTGCTCCTCATCAACAGGAGTCGCTGCTGCTCCTCATCAGCAGGAGTCGCTGCTGCTCCTCATCAGCAGGAGTCGCTGCTGCTCCTCATCAGCAGGAGCCGCTGCTCCTCCTCATCAGCAGGAGCCGCTGCTCCTCCTCAGGCATCGTGAGGATGCTCGGACCACCTCAACCGAAATTCTATTGTTTTTCTTTGACAATGACAATTAAAGAAACCTGGAAAAAAACAACGTTACTGAATATTTACGAACAATTAGGTAAAAAAGCAGACAGAGTTAATAAGGTCAAGGAGGAGGACGGAGGAACCAGAGCAGCCAGCCCTGGAGTTTGCTTTTCAGAAACAAGAAATATTCCCCCAACAAAGCCAGAAAGTCACAAAAATATGGGCAGAACTGTGGAATGTATTTTGCTGGATGAGCAGCTCCTGTTGGTTGTTGAAAACGGGGGATTTTACTGCTTGAATTCCCCAAACCTGTGACGCCTACATGTTGGGGCGTCCATACTATTATGAGAACGTGCAGGCTGTCAGTTTAGGATGGACATCTGGACCTCCTGCATCGGATCGGTTCTTAACGTCAGCCGACACTCAGACATCAGAGTCTGTAAGGAAAAGGTAAAAATAACCCCTGTACCCTAAAACAGCTGACCAGAAACCGGTTCTACATTAGGGACTGGCTCCGAACACGCACTGGAACTGTCGGACTAAATCCTCACCCCAAACAGCAGAACCAAACGTTTTATCTCCGCCGTGGACTCTCATGTGTTTCTGCAGATTCCCCTCTCGTCGATAGTTTTTACCGCACTCAAAACAGGTGAAAGGTTTGTCTCTCGTGTGAATCTCTGCGTGTCTCTTCAAGTGCGTCATCTCCGTGAATGGTTTACCGCAGACGTTACACGAGAACGGCTTTTCTCCTGTGTGTATTCTCGCATGTCTCTTCAGATGCGTCTTCTGCAGGAAGGTTTTGGCGCAGACGCTGCAGCTGAAAGGTTTTTCTCCGGTGTGCACCTTCTTGTGCCGCTGCAGAATGGCCTGTTGCCTGAACGTTTTACCACAGACATCGCAGCTGAAGGGCTTCTCCCCCGTGTGGATGTTTCCATGTCTGAGCAGCGTTGACTGATGTTTAAATCTTTGACCGCACAAACAACAAACGAAGCGCTTCTCCCCCGTGTGCACGAGCGAGTGTATCTTGAGACCTTGTTGCCGCAGGAAGGTCTTACCACAATCGCTGCAGCTGAACGGTTTGACCCCCGTGTGGACTTTTACGTGGGACTTCAGAGCGGAGTCGTACCTAAATCTTTTCCCACAGACCTTACAGCTGAACGCGTGCTCCTCTGTGTGGATTCTCATGTGCGTGTGCAGAATTCCCTTTTGTCTGAAGCGTTTACCACACACCTCGCATGGGAACGGCTTTTCTCCGGAGTGGATTTTCACATGTCTTTGCAGAATTCCCTGATGGTTATAACTTTTACCGCATTCATTGCAGCTAAACAGCTTCCCGCCTGCATGGGCTTTAGTCTGAGAAGTTTTCTTGTCTGCCAGACAGCTGGAAGAGCTTTTTCTTGGAGGGTGAGTCATGTGTCTCCACAGGGCCAGCTTTTTCACAAACTGTCCACCACATCGGGAGCAGCGTTTACATCCTACCTCATAATTTGCACCCGACTTCTTTGAATCTCCGTTTTCAGATCCACAGTCTGATGACGGATCCTGCCAATAATCATCGTCGCTGACTTCAGTGTCAGAGGAGTCTGGATCTGGTCCTCCACAGTCCTCTCCATCAGTTTCAGTCTTCATCTGTTCAGCTGAGTGGCTGGTTGGAGGTTCTGCCTCTCTGGTGTCTTTGATTAGATGAAGCTGCGAGGATGGAGGTTTCTCCTCGTTATCGTCACACTTCACAGTGATAACAGTTATTGGGAACGAGGAGATACCAGCCTCCTCTTCTCCACGAAGCTCATCTCCCCCCTCATGTATCCAGAGTTCCTGTTTTTCCTCCTTTATGCGGTTGGGTTCATGGTTCTTCTGGTCTGGACTGGGGATCCATGCATGAGGAAGCTCTTCTTTGATCACCAGCAGCTGCTGGACGTCTGAAGGCAGCTCTGAAACACATGAAGACACTTGATGATTACAGCATAGAATAATGTTCAAGTTAACACATCCTCTTTTAATTCTGTTTTATGTGCATAAAAATATAATAAAGATCAAATAGAATAAGAAACACTGAAGGAAGACGTTACTTTTACACAAAACAGCACCATAAATGTGCCATAAGTTTTACCGAATTTAAAAAAATAAAAAAGTCAGTGTCCATCGGAGACTTTATTTTCTTACATTTATTTTACAGAAACGTGTAACATACAGCATTTGATTGCAAATTAGAGTATTTGAAAAAAGCTTAATTTAACATGCAAAGTTTCTGGAAATGTTCTGAGAGGCCTGAAAGTAAAAATAGAGGAAGCAGGACTGATAAACCGTCATGTCATCTAATAAACGAAGTGGGATTTGGTTAAAACGGCCGTGAATTCGCTCAATCAACGGATTTAACCGTAGTGGCAACTTCAAGATGAAACCAACAAAAATGGAGCATATGTTTACAAAAAAGGCAGCTCTCCTGTAGATCGTTAAAAAAGGGATCCGGTATTAGAAGGGTCATGAACGACACGTTTAAATGAGATCTCTTGTTGTCACGTGACTGTTGGCAGTTTCCAGATGTGTTTGTGCAGAGCAGCACAAACACATCTGGGGCTAAACAACCTCTGCGCTTAAAGAACAACAACTCAGTTTACGGTTTAAAAGCAGGCGTTGGCGGTTCGGTCAGCTTAAACCGGAACTTTCTAAACCGTGAACCCAAAATCCTGTGAAGTTCTTCATTTCTGCCCGATCGTGTTTCTGGTCACAAGAATAGATCGAGAGGCACAATTCAATTCAGTTTTATTTAAATATCTTCTTTTACAGCACAAGTTGTCTCTTGGATCTTTCCAGGGACCAGAACTTGACCTCCGGCCAAAGGCAGAAGAAAAGAGAGAGAGGCAGTCGGGGGTCACCTGGTCTCAACCAAGTTACCGTGGTAACAGACTGAGTATTAGTCACCTGACTTTCTAAAGCGGGCCGAGCTGAGCCTCTTTGGCAGGTTTAAGTTAACTCGCTCTCTGAAACAGGAACTCTAGCTTCGCTCATTTCAGGTTCAAGAAAACCCGCAGGAGTTCCACAAAACCAGCTTCTGTCCTGGAGGAGGGAAAACTTTCGTAAGGATGTGTGAACAGCAACAGGGGTGCCTGACCTACCGACGGCTTTCCCGTCTTGCGTCTGCAGCAGCGCCGACGTGGATGGTGCTGGTCTGGGAGGCACCGGACCGACTCCACGTTGGTCCCCTCCACGAACGCTCCTCCCTCCCTGCATCCCGACGTCGTTGAAAACTCAGAGCTGGATCTGAGAGGTTTCCAGTTTCCTGCCGTTTCCCAGGTTCGGATGTGAGAAACTGCAACCAGCCAAAGTCCAGAGGTTCAGAACCAGTAACAGAGAACATGTAAACGTTTTAACACATTTTTAATTTGATCTTAAAAACATTCAATGTTCTTCATTTATTTTTTGTTGAAAAATACATAAAAATTAAAGACTTTTGTGGTACAAAAACTCAGAACCGGCCAACAGCCAAAGTTCAAGTATCAGAAGAAAAAGAAAATGTGAAGCGATTCTCCAGTGAGGCCGAGTCCCTCAGTCAGAACCAGGACCTGGTTCATTCAGAACCTGGACCCAGTTCATAAAGACCAGGATCCAGCTCGTCCAGACCAGGACCCGGCTCGTCCAGACCAGGACCTGGGTCATAAAGACCAGGACCTGGCTCACCAAGACCAGGACCTGGGTCATAAAGACCAGGACCCAGTTCATAAAGACCAGGATCCAGCTCGTCCAGACCAGGACCCGGCTCGTCCAGACCAGGACCTGGGTCATAAAGACCAGGACCTGGCTCACCAAGACCAGGGTCATAAAGACCAGGACCTCGGTCACCAAGACCAGGACCAGGTTCATAAAGACCAGGACCTGGTTCATTCAGAACCTGGACCCAGTTCATAAAGACCAGGATCCAGCTCTTCCAGACCAGGACCCGGGTCATACAGACCAGGACCCGGTTCATAAATACCAGGATCCAGCTCGTCCAGACCAGGACCCGGCTTGTCCAGACCAGGACCAGGGTCATCCAGACCAGGACCTGGCTCGCCCAGGCCAGGACCTGGGTCACCCAGAGCAGGATCTGGTTCATAAAGACCAGGACCTGGGTCGTCCAGACCAGGTCTCTGGGTGAACTAGGTCCTGCTCTGGTTAAACCAGGTCCTAGTCTTTACGACCAAGGTCCTGGTCTTGACCAGGGTCATCCAGACCAGGAACTGACTCATAAAGACGAGGACCTGGTTCACCCAGACCAAAACCCGGGTCGTCAGGTGTATTATGTCAGAAATAAAGTCAGAACAAAATCTTCCACGTGAACCCGAAATAAATAAATAAATAACTGAGGCCACACCTCTTTTTTTTTCAAAGAAAACTAAAGTTTAATCTTTCAGACTCACCTGCTCAACCCAACACAGACGGAATCTGACTGCAGCTCACTTTTTCACGGTTAAGACGCAATAACGTCAGATGTTGGTGGAACAGCTGTTCACCACAAAGTCCACATCTGCTGAAGAACGGGAGCAAATCAAGTCTCGGCGGGTTGTTCATGGTCGGAGAGGAGAGGCCGCCCTCTGTCGGTCCACCTGTCCTGTCGGTCCACCTGTCCTGTCGGTCCACTTGTCCTGCCGAATCACCCGTCCACTCGGAGAGATCACCTGTCCAGTCGGATCACCCGTCCCTTAGGATGGATCACCTGTCCCTTAGGATGGATCACCTGTCCACTCGGAGAGATCAACTGTCCAGTCGGATCGATCACCTGTCCAGTCGATGAGATCACCTGTCCAGTCGGATCAAAACTTTAAACCTCCAAAACACACCAGCGGTAAGCAGGTCCCGACCTGTATTTGGTTCCCCGTGAAACACACTGGAGTCATCGTTCCTACCCGGAACGTCAGCTGACGCAACAGCCCCGTTTCTGTGGGAAGGATTTCCCTCCGACACCCATTCAGTCGGGAATTCACTGGAAGATTTAAGGACAAATGTTGTTTACTGGGAATTTTATACTGACGCAAGTGTTTAGCATTAGAATACTCTTGAAGCACTTTACAAACGTTTATGTATATTAACTTCAGGTCTGTATGTGATTGGATGAAAACCATCTATTCATTCATCTGGACGCTTTGATTTTGCAGCTGGAGTTATTGAATCAGTTTACATCTTAACAATCTTACTGTACCACCAAGCCCCCCCCCCCCCCCCCCCCCCCCCAAAAAAAAGCCATCCAGAGTTTACTTCGTTTTTTGTTTTTTAAATAGTGTTTGTGCATTTTGGCTTTGATTAAATAAAAATCAAAAAAGCCAGAGAGACACAGGAGACGCCGGTTTCAAGGAGAAACTTTATTACAGCAAGTTTCCCCGCCTGAAGAGGTCACACGTGACTCTCCAGACTCCACAGGCCGAAGCTGAACCTCCGTTACCCGGATCCCGTATTCACACATCAGACCTGGCTGGACGTCTCAGCGGCTGTGGGATCTCACCCTTTGACTTCTGGGATTTCCGGAGTCTTGATGAAAACGTCTGTGGGATTCTTTTGTCCCCGGCGTTGCGACCCAACGTTACAGTTTTGTGGAACGTCAACCGGAGAATAAAAGTGGATGTGGGCAGAGATCAGTGCTGCCAGCAGCCAGTTCTGAAACACGACCACGTATTTTCAGGCCGCTCCAATCAGAACTTTACACAACTTACTGCCCTTAAGCCCTCATCGTCTTGTATTCAGGCAACAGTATTTCCGTGACCTGTGGGATCTTAAAACAAAGACAACTACAGGTCAATAACCAACTACATATTATTTTACAGCGATAGTAATTGTGATGCACCAGATCTACTTCTCTGGTTCATGCTGGAACACGTAAACGTAGTCAGATGTCCGACAGCCCCATAAACACCAGACTCTCCTCTTTGTTGCAAAGAATTTGTCTGGTTCCTCTGGATTCCACTTTGTTGGATGCAACAACTGGAGATCAGACGCTGAACCGCCTCTGGACACCACCTGATAGACTTCCAGCCACACTACATCTCCTCCACTGCAGACTCATCCGTCCATCCGTCTTCCTTCCTCTCTCTTTTGTGTTACGGGGTCAGCAGAGAAGTCCTGACCTCCGTCTCCCTGGACGTCTCCTCCAGCTCTTCTGGGAAACACCGAGGCGCTCCCGGGTCAGATAAGAGGTATAATCTTTCCGGCGTGTCCTGGGTCCGCCTTGGGGCCTCCTGGTTGGACATGCCCAAAGCCACCCCACCCGTTCCCGTCTAGGATTTTACCCACGCCGGTTACATGTAAACGGGCTCCTCTCTCGCGTGGATTTGTGTGTGTCTCTTCACATTTTTCATGTCCTTGAATCTTTTTCCACAGATGCTACAGGAGAACGGTTTTTCTCCCGTGTGAACCCTTTTGTGCCGCTGCAGGAAGGCCTGCTGCCTGAACGACTTGCCGCAGACGTCGCAGCTGAACGGCTTCTCTCCCGTGTGGATGTTGACGTGTTTCAGCAGAGTCGACTGGTGTTTGAACCTCTGACCACACAGATTACAAACGAACGACTTCTCCTCCGTGTGGACGAGCGAGTGTATCTTCAAACCTTGCTGGCGCAAAAAGCTCTTACCACAAACGCTGCAAATGAACGGCTTGACGCCCGAATGGACGATGACGTGGGACTTCAGAGCTACGTCGTGTTTAAACGCCTTCCCACAAACGCCGCAGCGGAAGGGCTGCTCCTCTGAGTGGACTTTAACGTGCTTTCGCAGAAAGCCCTTCTGTTTGAAGCTTTTACCGCACAGCTCGCAGCTGAACGGCTTTTCTTCCGTGTGGACGAGGGAGTGGAGCTTCAAATCGTGCCGCCGCAGAAACTTTTTGCCACAGTGGCTACAGTTGAAAGGCTTCACCCCAGTGTGGATTTTTGTGTGAGACTTCAGGGCGCCGTCGTGTTTGAATCCTTTCCCACAGACGCTGCAGCTGAACGCCCGCTCGTCCGTGTGGACGCTCATGTGCGTATGCAGGATTCCCTTTTGTATGAAGCTTTTACCGCAAACGTCACAGCTGAACGGCTTCTCCCCGGTGTGGACTCTCATGTGCCGCTGCAGGATCCCCGGATGGTAAAACCTTTTGCCGCACTGGTCGCACCTGCACGGCTTCTCCCCGGTGTGGATCCTCATGTGCAACTTCAGGTTTATCAGCCTGCTGAAGATCTTGCCACAGTCTTCACAGCTAAACAGCTTCTCTCCGGCGAGGACTCTTCTCTGTGACGGTACACTTTGCTCCGGTGTCTTATTCTTCTCTGAACGATGAGTCGTGATGTGCTGCTGAAGAGCAGCTTCCCCGATAAACTGCTCACCACAATCAGAGCAGCTGAGGAGGTCCGAGTCAAAGTCACATCCAACGTCACGGGTTACACCTGACTCAGGTGTCCCAGTGTCCTCTCTCTCATCATCACCGTTTCCAGTTTCAGGTCCACCATCGGATAAAGAGTCCTGCCAAACGTCATCATCGCTGACTTCACTGTTAGAGGAATCTGAAGTGCTTTCATCAGAACTTTGTTGTAACCGACTCTCCAGGCTCCTCGATGGTTCTGGTTCTCCACGGTCCTCGCCATCAGTTTCAGCAGAGCTGCTGCTTGGAGTTTCTGCCTCTCTGGTGTCTTCAGTTTTGATTTGATGGAGCTGTGTCGCGTGAGGTTTCTCCTCATCGTCATCTTCACTCTTCACAGTAACAACGGTGAAAGGAAACGCAGCGAAGTCGGTCTCTTCTCCACGAATCGGCTCTCCTTCCTGATTTGTCCCACGCTCCTCCTCTTTCTCCGTTGTGTGGACAGGTTCTGGGTTCTGCTGGTCCGGATTGGAGCTCCATTCATGAGGAGCTTCTTCTTTAATCACCACCAGCTGCTGGACATCTGCAGGCAACTCTGAACACATTATGGACAATGGTGGGTTTAAGAGCAATCACACTGATTTTCTTTGTAACACATTGACTCAAATACATGAAGTAAGTTGTTTTATTCTGAATAAATCTGAAAATTTTGTATTTTGTAGACTTTTACATCCACAACAGCTGTGGTTGCAGCGACAGTCTGCATGTGTCACCACACGTTCTTCAACAGAGTGGGGCGTCGCCTTCCCATCTCTGCTGAGCTGCACGTGTGCGGCAGGTGAATAAATCGGCGGCGGCTAAATCGACTTTGTGTGTTTTGGATGCTGTGTAGTTAAGAACGGGGGGCTACGTGATGTTCTGAGCTGCCCTCATGGTGCAGAGGGACCGTCAGAGCTCCTGCGACTGCAGCTTTGCTTCACGAGCATCTGGTTTTAACGTTCGTTAAGGACAGTTTAACACAAACATCTGGAAGTAAAGAAAAAGTGCTTCGACACAAACAAGCGTGTCACTTACTCAGGTGTTTCCCGCCTTGCGTCTTCAGCAGCTCTGATGTGGGTGTTGAAGGTCCGACGGTCTCCAAGCTGATCACACTGTGGTCGTCTGGTGGCAGGTTCATCCCTGCAGGCATCCCAGCTGGTCTTCGTCTGCAGCTCAGAGGCCACTCCATGAGGTTTTCCACTTTTCAGAGGACTTCAGTTGCATCTTCATTGTCTGAACCTGCAGTTACACAAATCCAGTGAATCATTATCAGTTCTTAAAACGACTGAGATGCTCGAGAGAACGAGCAGATTAAGATCACGAGGTCCATCGAACGCTACGTGAGACCTTCATGTAGGTTTACGGGTACAACCGCTGTTTTAAACAAAGTTGGTTTGCTGTGGAAAACGGGAATTCAAACAAAGTCATCACCTACAAATACGGTAAATGAATCATTTATTCACAAACACAACAAACATCTTTCATGTTTTGAATGAAGAAATGTCATTTTAAATGCGACGACGGGAAGAAAGTGGTTTGAGGAGCAGAAACACCAGGAGGAACATCTGACTGATGAGGTTAATTAACGACCAGCTGGCGCGACGGAGGTCAAAGGAGAACAGTAGAGACCGGTTCTCCGTTCTAGGAGAAACTCGACCCAAGAGCCTGAAACTATTTTGACTACAGTTTGACTTTGAACATCTCCTCATATCACATGATCATCCTCAGACCCTCAGGTCCTCAGACCATCAGATCCTCAGACCCTCAGACCATCAGACCCTCGGGTCCTCAGACCCTCAGACCATCAGATCATCAGATCCTCGGGTCCTCAGACCCTCAGACCATCAGACCCTCAGACCATCAGACCCTCAGATCATCAGATCCTCGGGTCCTCAGACCCTCGGGTCCTCAGACCCTCAGATCATCAGATCCTCAGACCATCAGACCCTCGGGTCCTCAGACCCTCAGACCATCAGATCCTCAGATCATCAGACCCTCAGATCATCAGACCCTCAGACCATCAGACCCTCAGACCATCAGATCCTCAGACCATCAGACCCTCAGACCATCAGACCCTCAGATCATCAGATCCTCAGACCATCAGACCCTCAGGTCCTCAGACAGAACTACTTTAAAGAAACCTCGTCTACTACTGCACATACTATATGACTTTGAGACTTGTTAGATTTAAATGTGACAACATAACAACGCAGTTTGGGTTTTTTTTTTAGTCAGCTTGTAAAGATAATAGAGACTAAATAAATTTCTTTAATAACTTTTCTTTTTTAACCTGGTGATGATCCAAACAACGACTTTGTCCTGGTGTCCGCGCCCGTCAATCACTAAAACCGGACCGGGGTTCCACGACCGGACCGGCACACGTCAGTCCAGGTCCAGGTCCAGGTCCAGGTCCAGGTCCAGTAGACGTCGGTCCAGGACCGGCAGACGTCGGTCCAGGTCCCGAACCACCAGACGTCGGTCCAGGTCCCACTTTTGGGACCTTCGTCCCGGTTTTCGTCTTTCGCCGCGAGGATTCCCGCTGCGGCGCCTTTTCCTCAACTGCAGGTGTCCCCCGTCGTTCCCAGGCGTCCTGCAGTCTGGAAAACCGTCCTGTGACTGGAAAACTGGTCTAGATCCGTCAAAACAAAACCACCGCGTCCAACCACTAGTAAGAGTCCGACCTTTATTTTGATCCCCCTCGGAACACAGGCCGTCCTTTAAAGATTCCTACTCCCGTCTTCTACCTGATATTACATAACTATTTACACCATTTACATGATATATATATATATATATATATATATATATATATATCAGGGAAAGCTTGATGCATAAAGCACAGAATTTATTACTTTAGTCACATTTTATTTAAATCGTTTGAATCTTCACTTTCTGTACATTTGATAATGAAACACAGATGTGCTTCCAAAATACTGCGGAGTAGAAGTAACCAGGAACTGTAACAAAGTACTTTTGTCCAAAGGTCCTCAGGTACATCATTAAGATCGTCTCTTGTTGAGACTTAAATTATAAAAACTGACTAAAAATCAAAAACCCATCGGATTATTTTGATTAAGAGAGAAAAAAGCTCAAGAAAACAAATGCATTCATTAATGAAGTTTTTTTAAACTATAAAATAAATTAAATGATTTCCACTTAAAAAAAAAAAAAGGTGTAATCATGACTTTAATACATAATTTATTTTTAAATAAATACTGAAGAGGTGTTTTATCTGCAGTTTATTTGAGACAGACTTTTCAACTTTAAATGAGCACTTTATTTTCTTTCTTTTTTTGTGCCAATGTAAAGACGTAGTTATGTAATAGTGGGTGGAGTCAACTCCCTCCAACTGGAAGGTTGTCGGATTGATTCCCAGACCCACAAAGTGTCTGGAAGGACATCCGTCATAAAAGCTGTCAAATCAATATTCAGGTTCCTGCAGGAAGTAAGATGACTTTAACTTTAATTTATCCTTTCTAATCCCGATTCAGGCGCTGGTTGATTACCTTTTGGCAAGTCAAGTTTATTTGAAGCACATTTCAGCTAAAAGGCAGTTCAAGGTGCTTCACAAATAAAAGGAAAAACATTAGTCACAGTGCAGGTGCATAGTAAAGAAACAGACTTTAACTAGAAATTAACGTGAACTTAAATTCAGATGGTTTCAATAATTCAGCTGTAAACAAATGACTTTTTAACCTTGATTTAAAGGAACTGACGGTTCCAACGTTCCTGCAGGTTTCTGGACGTTTGTTCCAGATCTGTGGAGCATCGAAGCTGAATGCCGCTTCTCCATGTTTGGTTCTGGTTCTGGGGTCACAGCCCAGACCTGCACCAGAAGACCTGCACCAGAAGACCTGCACCAGAAGACCTGAGAGGTCTGGATGGTTGACATGGCAACAACACGTCTCTGATGTACTTGGTCCTGAACCATTCAGTGGTTTATAGACTAACAGAAGTATTTTAAAGTCTGTTCTCTGAGGTTCAGGGGGCCAGTGTCAGGACCTCAGACCTGGACTGATGTGGTCCACGTTCTTAGTTCTAGTGAGAACTCGGGCAGCAGCGGTCTGGACCAGCTGCAGCTGTCTGAGTAAATTGAACAAACGCACAAGTCTGCCTATAAAGTGGAAGCGCCGGAGACTAGAAGGTTGAAGTAAAATCACTGTTCAAGTCCTTTCAAACGCTTTGACGGATCAGGTCAGGATTCAGCGGCTCCTTCGTTTCTTAATTAAATACGTGTGGAGACGGTTTCGTTTAGTTTTAGTGTTCGAAAGTTGTCCCACTTGTGGGTTAAAGTGAAATGATGCTTTGTCACGCGTCTCTTTTCCCCGAACTGGAGGAACATTTTCCTTTCACGTGCCTCTGGAAAGATTCACAGTTTTTGAACATTTTCTCACATCTGCTACACGTGAATGTTTTCTCTCCGTCGTGGACGTTCATGTGCTTCTTCAGATGTCCCTTTTGGTTGAACGTTCGACTACACATGCTGCAACTGAACGGCTTCTCTGACCTGTGGCCGACCATGTGCGTCCTCAGGCTTCCGGGAAAGGCGAACCTTTTTCCGCAGACGCTGCAGCCGAACGGCTTTTCCCCCGTGTGGACGCTCATGTGCTCCTGGAGGACGTGCTTGCGGTTGTATCTTTTACCGCAGTGGTCGCAGACGAAGGGTTTGTCTCCCGTGTGGACTCTCATGTGGACCTTCAGGTTTTCCTTTCGGTCATACCTCTTCCCACAAACCTCGCAGCTGAACGGTTTGTCTCCCGTATGGACCCGCTGGTGCACGTTTAGATTTCCCTTTTGGTTAAATCTTTTGCCACAAACGTCGCAGCCGAACGGCTTTTCTCCCGTGTGGACTCGCATGTGTTCCTTCAGACTCCCCTCTCGGTCGTACCTTTTGCCGCAGACGTCGCAGACGAAAGGTTTGTCTCCTGAATGAGCCCTTACGTGCACGTTCAGATTTCCCTTTTGGTAAAATCTCTTCCCACAAATATCACAGCTGAACGGCTTGTCTCCTGTGTGGAGCCTCGTGTGTACGTTTAAGTTCCCCCTCCGTTTGTACTTTTTGCCACAAACGTCACAGCCGAAGCGTTTCTCTGCGGCGCCGCCTCTCGTCTGCGAGTCTACGTGTTGCTTCAGCCTGCAGCCGCCGGACTCCGGTCCGGAACTCTGCTTCACGTGTCTGTTAAGCGAATGCTTGTAGAGAAACGTTTTCCCACATTCGGAGCAGCTGAAGGATTTTCTGGCGGTTTTACATCCCTCATCGCCGTTTACACCCGACTCAGGCCCTCCGGTCTCCATCCAATCAGGATCGATGTCTTCAAAGTCGTCAGTTTCAGGTCCAGAATCTGAAAAAGGTTCCTGCCAAACATCATCTTGATCTTCATCTTTATCAATTATAACTTCAGTTTCAAAACACTCTTCCATTCCTTCAGCACTTGGTTGTGAACCACCGCCTGGATCTCCTGGACCTCCGCCGTCCTCTTCATCAGCTTCTGCCTTCATCTGCTCAGCTGAGCTGCTGGTTGGAGACCGTTTGTCCGTGCCGTCCTCAGTTTTGATTGGATAAAGCCTCAAAGACTCAGGTTCCTCTTCATCATCCTCGCTCTTTACAGGGACGTCGGCAGAAAATAACCTGATGATTTCCGTCTCCTCCCGCCCTCGAAGCTGCTCGTCCTCCTCACTGCTCCACAGATCATCCTGCTCCTCTTTTATGTGGAAGCTCTCTGGGTCCTGCTGGTCCAGACTGCAGCTCCATGTGACCTCCTCCTTAATCACCAACTGGTGAACATCTGTGGGGAACACTGACACACACAGGTGCTGTCAACAACCCTGAGCTGTATTTTTATCAGTCCACACGTCAGAACTACAGCAAAAGACAAGAATTTGACCCTCGGCTGATTTATCAGTGGACTTGTTTTATCCGACATAATCGGGCTTCTAGCAGCTTATCGTTACCGTCGTCACAATGGCCGATAAATAAACCGTAAAGGCTGATCCGTGGAGAAGCCACCCCTCCTCCGAGCGGAGCGCTGGTGCGTCGGACCTCACGGCTCTTTCACCTCTTGATCACCTCTTGTTCGTTTTTAGGATTTAGTCTTCCTACGCCGCCACACTGGATCCGTTAGTGCTATTTTGCAATGTTGATTTCATGCATCTCGTTTGTTTTATTATTTAAACTTTTCAGTCTGTCAGTCTTTAGTTTTTAAACCCTTTTACGTTTTAATGTTTTGTTTGTTTTTACAGTCTTTATGTAAAAACACTTTGAATTGTCTTTACACACACAAAGGTGCTGCCGAGCTGGAAAATGCGTGGAACAGCGGTTTTTTCTCTGGGACAAGTCCCTCCAGGCCGGAGCAGACATCCTGATCCTGCTCCTCTGGATTCACGCGGAGTCGAAGGAACCTGCAGCTGCGGCGGATCATTCCAGGGTCCTTCCAAGTGGAAGTCTGCTGGGACGACATCCTGAGTTTGGGACGTCAGCCAGGACCGATTCCATCAGAATAAGTACTGACGGGCGAATTGAATGTTTGGGCCATTGTTTTTACAGTGTTTGTGGCGGGTTTGTAAGCTGGAGTACAGACAGATGCGGCACTCACCGAGATCTTTCCCGTCTCGTGTCTGCAGCAGCTCTGACGTGAACGCTGCAGGTCTGGAGGCGTCCAGAGCGACTTCCTCCGGTCTCCCCCATCCCTCCTCCATCCCTGCTCCACCCTGGATTTTCCTCTTCACAATCCTCGTTTGAACTCGGAGACGGAACTGCAGGTTTGTCAGAGTTTACAGCCTGTACGCCGCACCTTCTGCTGGTTCTTCTAGTGCAACTGTAAATACACAAAATCAAACAATCAGTGTCCGTCCACCCAGGCCTGAGTGTCCTGGCGCCCAGGGCCTGGGCGTCCTGGCGCCCAGGGCCCGGAGGTCCGTCCGCCCAGGGCCCGGAGGTCCTGGCGCCCAGGGCCCGGGGGTCCTGGCGCCCAGGGCCCGGGGGTCCTGGTCCCCAGGGCCCGGGGGTCCTGGCGCCCAGGGCCCGGGGGTCCTGGTCCCCAGGGACCGGAGGTCCGTCCACCCTGAATCACGCTTTTAGACTCACCTGGATGTCTAAACTAGCAGATAAAACATGCAGGTGATCCAGATACACATTACAACAAGCATCATTTTTATGTTTTAAAATGATGAAGGCTCCTAACAGACAGTCTTTGTCCAGCGAGGTCTACATTTCTTTATTTTGAATCTTTAACTTTGGTCGTCAGTAACTTTCAGCATCAGTCGTGGTTCATCTCCGTGACGTCACCAGCTGATCGACTCTGAAAACAAACTGTAGTTTTGGTTAAATGATAATCCGGGTTGTGAAGTCAGACAGACGCGGAGGGAAACGCCGCGCGGCTGATAAACGCGCCCCGCTTCGCGCTCAAACACACCTTTACGTCACATCGGAGGTTAAATCACCTGTCCGGCGGAAAAACCAGCGCAAACACGTCATCTTGTTTCCTGGCGTCGTGGTGTTTGGTCACAGACGTCTTCTAAAGCGTCTCAACTAGAGCAGCTCATCTTGGCCGCCGCAGTCACAAATAAAGATTAAAACTCTTCTGCAGACTCCGAAATAGGACGGCTGCGCGACCGCCACAGTCCCACCTTTATTTTGTTCCCTCTAGCAACAGAATGGATCAGACTAAGGTTCTTACCCCGGTACTCGATCAAAAAAAAAAAAAGTTTTGGTTTAAGATAACCAGCAATATGGTTGTGTAAAACTTCTTTTAAAAATTACAGCCTACCATGCAGAGCTATGATGGTCCGACACACCTTCCCACGCTGCCCTGTGAACGCAGCGTCTCCTTACACACCTCAAACGGAGCTTCAGGTCAGACACGAGGTTCAGTTTAGAGTCAAAGAGCACATTTTATTTGACACCAGTCGTCCCTTTATACATATTACAGCAGAAACAATAAAACCTGCCAGGAAATACGTCTTCATACGAGCAGATTACAGCTCGAGCGTCACATTCTCTCCAAACCTTTAGGTAAACTCGTCATAAACTCGTCAACTTCAGCAAAGCTGGGCTGGATCAGCGCAGTAGGTCCACCAGGTTGACCCGCTGGATCACTGCAGTAGGCCCACCTGGTTGACCCGCTGGATCAGTGCAGTAGGTCCACCTGGTTGACCCGCTGGATCCCTGCAGTAGGTCCACCAGCTGGATCAGTGCAGTAGGTCCACCTGGTTGACCCGCTGGATCCCTGCAGTAGGTCACCTTGTTGACCCGCTGGATCACTGCAGTAGGTCCACCTGGTTGACCCGCTGGATCACTGCAGTAGGTCCACCTGGTTGGACCGCTGGATCACTGCAGTAGATCCACCTGGTTGACCCGCTGGATCACTGCAGTAGGTCCACCTGGTTGACCCGCTGGATCCCTGCAGTAGGTCACCTTGTTGACCCGCTGGATCACTGCAGTAGGTCCACCTGGTTGACCCGCTGGATCACTGCAGTAGGTCCACCTGGTTGACCCGCTGGATCCCTGCAGTAGGTCACCTTGTTGACCCGCTGGATCACTGCAGTAGGTCCACCAGGTTGACCCGCTGGATCACTGCAGTAGATCCACCTGGTTGACCCGCTGGATCACTGCAGTAGGTCCACCTGGTTGACCCGCTGGATCCCTGCAGTAGGTCACCTTGTTGACCCGCTGGATCACTGCAGTAGGTCCACCTGGTTGACCCGCTTGATCACTGCAGTAGGTCCACCAGGTTGACCCGCTGGATCACTGCAGTAGGTCCACCTGGTTGACCCGCTGGATCACTGCAGTAGGTCCATCAGGTTGGACCGCTGGATCACTGCAGTAGGTCCACCTGGTTGACCCGCTGGATCACTGCAGTAGGTCCACCAGGTTGACCCGCTGGATCACTGCAGTAGGCCCACCTGGTTGACCCGCTGGATCACTGCAGTAGGTCCACCTGGTTGACCCGCTGGATCCCTGCAGTAGGTCACCTTGTTGACCCGCTGGATAACTGCAGTAGGTCCACCAGCTGGATCAGTGCAGTAGGTCCACCAGGTTGACCCGCTGGATCACTGCAGTAGGCCCACCTGGTTGACCAGCTGGATCAGTGCAGTAGGTCCACCTGGTTGACCCGCTGGATCCCTGCAGTAGGTCACCTTGTTGACCCGCTGGATCACTGCAGTAGGTCCACCAGCTGGATCACTGCAGTAGGTCCACCAGGTTGACCTGCTGGATCACTGCAGTAGGCCCACCTGGTTGACCAGCTGGATCAGTGCAGTAGGTCCACCTGGTTGACCCGCTGGATCCCTGCAGTAGGTCACCTTGTTGACCCGCTGGATCACTGCAGTAGGTCCATCAGCTGGATCACTGCAGTAGGTCGACCTGGTTCACCCGCTGGATCACTGCAGTAGGTCAATCAGCTGGATCACTGCAGTAGGTCCATCAGGTTGACCCGCTGGATCACTGCAGTAGGTCCACCTGGTTGACCCGCTGGATCCCTGCAGTAGGTCACCTTGTTGACCCGCTGGATCACTGCAGTAGGTCCACCAGCTGGATCACTGCAGTAGGTCCACCAGGTTGACCCGCTGGATCACTGCAGTAGGTCAATCAGCTGGATCACTGCAGTAGGTCCATCAGGTTGACCCGCTGGATCACTGCAGTAGGTCCACCTGGTTGACCCGCTGGATCCCTGCAGTAGGTCACCTTGTTGACCCGCTGGATCCCTGCAGTAGGTCACCTTGTTGACCCGCTGGATCACTGCAGTAGGTCCACCAGCTGGATCACTGCAGTAGGTCCGCCTGGTTGACCCGCTGGATCACTGCAGTAGGTCAATCAGCTGGATCACTGCAGTAGGTCCATCAGGTTGGACCGCTGGATCACTGCAGTAGGTCCACCTGGTTGACCCAATGAAGTGGTTGCCTTTTAGAGGACATTTTTTCCATGTACACACTTTGAGGACATACAGGTACTGGCCCGCCCCCAGTGAGGACAGCTTTGAAATGGACACCTTCATTTGTCCCACAACCGAAAATCAAATGCTGTGTCTCCCGTGTCAGCTCAGATTGTTCTTAAACTTGAACATTTTCTTACAGTTTTTACACTTATAAAAGGTCTGCTGGTCCGTTTCCTCCGTGGACGGTCAAATGTTTGTTGAGATCCGATTTTTGGTGAAACGTTTTTGTACAAACATCACAGCGGAACAGTTTCTCCTCTGTGTGAACTCGTACGTGTCTCTTCAGAGTTCCTTTTTGAGTAAATCTTTTACCACAAACGTCACAGTCAAATGATTTTTGTCTTGAGTGGACACTCAGGTGCTTCTGAAGGTTCGCCTTCTGGTTAAACCTTCTGCCACAGTCGTCGCAGCTGAACCGCGTCTCTTCTTCGGCATCTGTTGACTCTGAATCAACTTTTTCTTTCGCGCTTAGGCATTTCCTGTTCGTAAAGCAGCTGGAGGACCTTTCTCCTCTCATGTGCCTCTGAAGAGACTGCTGATGTTTAAACATTTTATCGCAGTAGCTACAGCGAAATGGTTTGTTTGACGTGTGGACTTTCATATGCTTCTTGAGGATGGTTTTCTGGTTGAATCTTTTACCGCAAACACCACAACTGAAGGGTTTCTCTCCGGTGTGAATGATCACGTGTCTCCTCAGGCTTCCCTGACACGTAAATCCTTTACCACAAACGCTGCAGTCAAACGGCTTTTCTCCCGTGTGGACCCGTACGTGTGCCTGCAGGATCATTTTCCGGTTAAATCTTTTACCACAGTGGTCACAGCTGAAAGGCTTCTCTCCTGTGTGGACCATGAAGTGCACCTTCAAATTTCCCTTCAGGCTGAAACTTTTTCCACAAACATCACAGCTAAATTCTTTGCTTCCCGTGGCGACATTGTCCTGCGAGTCTTTCTTTTGCTTAACTTTAAGAGATTTCTTTTTAACCAAACAGCTGGAAGGACTTTTCCCTGATAAATTCTTTATGTGTCTCTGCAGACACTGCTTGTACAGGAACCGTTTTCCACATTCGGAGCAGCTGAAGGACGTTTTGCCAGCGTTACACTGCGAGTCACTCTTTGCAGCTGACTTGGAGGCTCTGGTCGTACTCTGGTCTTCGGTTTCAAGTTCAGAATCTGAAGATTTCTGCCAATAATCGTCATCACTGACTTCCGTTTCAGACGAGTCTGAAGCCTCTTCATTGGTACTTTTCTCAAAGTGACAACTTGGGTCTGGGTTTTCAGCTGGTTCTGGTCCTCCACAGTCCTCTCCATCACCTTCTGTCTTCAGCCGTTCAGCTGAGCTGCCGGTTGGAGGTTCAGCCTCTCGGATGGCCTCAGTTTTGATTTGATGGAGCTGCGAGGACTGAGGTTTCTCCTCCTCCTCCTCCTCCTCCTCCTCCTCATCATCATCTTCACTCTTTACAGTACCAACGGTGAAGCTGATATCAGGTTCTGCTTGTATGTTTAATTCTTCCTTTTCCTCCTTGATCTGCAGCGGTCCTGGGTCCGGCTGGTCCAGATGGGAGCTCCAGGAAGTCACTTCTCTGATCTCCAACATCTGCTGAACATCTCCAGGCAACACTGAAATAGAAATGCACATAAAAGGTCAACTTTCATCCAGTGTTCATACTGACCTCCAACAGTTTTAAAATCAGCGGCCATGACAGTACAAATAAATCAATAAATTCTACACAAGGACTTTAATTCTGCTGCTGTTGGACATTTTGACATGGATGTCCACGGAGATGGAGACTCCTGTTTGGACCCGGAGCCCAGTGGGTCAACGGGTTACTGTGGCTGTTCTGCCGGAGAACAGTCTGTGATAACGGTATCGCCGTACCAGCTGACGACAGTGGCCACCCAAACGCCGTTTTTACCCATCATCGATGCATTAAAAGAGGGCCGTGATAATTCCGCTGCCATGGAGCATCCGCGAGTAAAACGCTTTACTTACACAGGTTTTTCCTGTCTTGTGTCCGCAGCATCTCTGGTGTGGATGTTGCAGGTCTGGGGGACACCAGCCCGAGTCCTCTGGGTTGATGGTTTCTCCTGGTCTGAGGCATCCCTGCTCCTCTTCACAGTCCGCGCTCACAGAGATGTATCCGGCTTCACATTTCAGGACTTTAATCGAGCTTCTTCTCCTGTTCTTAACATAAATACCAAACAATTCATTATAACGACTAAGAAACTGAACTAAACCTTCAGGTTTTTAATAATTCCTTTCTTTTTAGTCGTTGGAGTTGCATCCATAACAGTTGACACCAGGGACACCGCAGACGTGGGTGTTTTCTGTTGGTGTTAAGTACATTTGAGGGTTGTTTTCCAGGGCGTGGTGGTTACGTGGAAGCCGAGACGCGCCAGTCATGAGACGGACTGATTCTAAGTCACTTTCACATTACACCAAGGTTTCCTTTGTCCAGCTAGATGTCCTGTGTGTGAACTGACACGGTTCTGGACTCGGCCCGCAGGTTTCCTGAAGACGGCCCTGGAAGCCTCCTCACCCCATGTTGTCAATGGGCGGAACAAAGAGGTCCGCGACGCTGTCAATGATTTACCGTTTAAAAGATACGTTTGCCCAAGTTTGACCCGTCTGTTTGTTTTTCAGTTTTTCAGTGGACCTGGTCTAAGGGGGTCCCTGTGCTCTAAAAAGAGGTGGAAATGAGGAATGATCAACATTCAGTAGAAAAATCATATGAGATTAATACAAATGGCCCTTTCTATAAATAGAATGACCTTGGTTTGGCTGCTCACCATCACTTCGACGTTTCTGAGTTTTAAAATAGCACTTTAGTCCAACGCCGGCTGTTCGCCTTCTGAACTGATGGTCACGACGCTGTAAACGCTTACTCAGTTAAAACAGCTGTCAAAGGCATTGTCTCGGCTGATTTAACTACAGACGGCTCCTTTTAAACTTTATAAACTTTTAGTTACAACACTGTCCGTGGCGACCTTTTATCTCTCCTGCATTTAGTGACACACACAAGTGACAAATCCTAAAATAACTTCACCATAATTTAACTGTAATTTAGTGGCGTCCAATTCAGGTCCCTGGGGGACGTCATGCGTCTTTTAGACATTTTCCTGCTGCAGCACGCCTGATTCAACTCATCACCGAGGTCTGAACGAGTCCTAAGTCCTGCAGGACTGCAGCTACACGACCCTGTTGTAAACCACCTCACGGCAGCTTCGCTCAGAAGCTCTTGGCAGGTGAAGTCAAACATCACTCCCGTCTCCAGGAACGATGTAGAGTCAACCAGGAACACGTGTGTGTTTGCATTTTATTTCTTAGTCCAGGTTTTTACATCATCATCCATTTGGTTCACTTTTCTTTTACATTTATTTTGACCAGATTTTGGTCAGTTTATACTGCGTTTACCTGAGATGAGACACAGTAAACATCCCTGATCAGGTCTGGACTGGACACGCAGCCCGGATCTGTGATTGGCCCTGATCAGGTCTGGACTGGCCCTGATCAGGTCTGGACTGGCCCTGATCAGGTCTGGACTGGACACGCAGCCCGGATCCGTGATTGGCCCTGATCAGGTCTGGACTGGCCCTGATCAGATCTGGACTGGACACGCAGCCCGGATCCGTGACTGGCCCTGTTCAGGTCTGGACTGGCCCTGAAGCAGGTCTGGACTGTCCCTAAATCCCCGGATCCGTGACTGGCCGTGATCAGGTCTGGACTGGCCCTGAAGCAGGTCTGGACTGGACACGCAGCCCGGATCCGTGACTGGCCCTGATCAGGTCTGGACTGGACACGCAGCCCGGATCCGTGATTGGCCCTGATCAGGTCTGGACTGGCCCTGAAGCAGGTCTAGATGTGACTGACCCTGAATCAGGTCTGGACGTGACTGACCCTGAATCAGATCTGTGACTGGCCCTGAAGCAGGTCTAGATTAGACTGACCCTGAAGCAGGTCTGGACACGCAGCCCCGGATCTGTGACTGGCCCTGATCAGGTCTGGACTGGCCCTGATCAGGTCTGGACTGGACACGCAGCCCCGGATCCGTGATTGGCCCTGATCAGGTCTGGACTGGCCCTGAAGCAGGTCTGGACTGGACACGCAGCCCGGATCCGTGATTGGCCCTGATCAGGTCTAGATGTGACTGACCCTGAAGCAGGTCTGGACACGCAGCCCCGGATCTGTGACTGTCCCTGATCAGGTCTGGACGTGACTGGCCCTGAAGCAGGTCTGGACTGTCCCTGATCAGGTCTGGACTGGACGCGCAGGTGTGTGTGACCTGTCTGGTTACCCAGAAGGCACCGTTTCGTCCTCCGTTCATTAACGCCATAAACGCCACGTGTTCGCGTTGCTGGTTCAATTACCTGCGCAGCGGGACCTCGGCCGGCCGCGGCGCGTCTCAGGAGACGCGCGGCGCGTCGCCGACTTCGAGCTGGAATCCTCGTGCCCGACGTCTCCTCGCTTCCTTTTATTCTTCATCGACGGCGTTCGCGCGCTCTCGCGTCTTCTCCGGCCGTTATACTCCTCCGTGTCCCGCTTGTCTTCTAAAACGTCTCACAACACAAACCGGGTGTCCAGCAGCACCAAATGATCTGCGAAGACAAAGAAAACTGTTTTAGAGACTCGTAAACAACAGAGGAACCGTGTGCCCGTCAGTCCACCGATTATATTGGACCCTAATGCAACCTGACGAAACTGACCGAAGGTTCCTACCAACACTAGTGTCGCCTAATGTCCTGTAAGCTTTCAAGTGAAAGCACTTATCATTTTTAGATATTAATTTGTTTCTACTCTTTTCAATGTTTTACATACCAAAAGGCCCAATAAAAGGGCCATGTAACTATCCATTTATGACTAACACACTTCTTCCTGTTCAGAGTCCAGCTGTTTTATGGAGAGAGGCAGGAGACATTAATCCATCTATATGGATTTGGGTTTAAGGGGCAGCAGAGAGGCCCAGACCCTCCTCCCCTATCCATCTTCAACTGCTCTTCCAAGAGGATAACAAGATGTTCCCAGGACAGTAAAATAATCTTAACAGTGGGTCCTGAGTCTGCCTCTGGGCCTTCTCCCCGTACACATGCCCAAAACAAGACACCTCCCCAGGTTGTCGGGTCCAGGACAACCTAATGACTTGTCCGAAACACCTCAGTTGGCTCCTCTAGATGTGGAGGAGCCGGGATTCTTCTGAGTCTCACTGGCAACTGACCTTCTGACCCGGTTATTTCCCAGTTATCCAGTTACCTCTCATCTGTCAAACTGCATTGCATTTCTGGAAAACAAAAACAAAATAAAAACAACCCTGATATACAATTGTTTGAATTCTGTCAAGAGATGCTCACAAATGTGTGATGGAATCAAAAAAAGGTTCCTCATTCATGTAGATTTTAGACTCCTCTGAAACTGAAGTGAGTGAATATTGTCAGAAATAATTGGATTCTGAGCTGAAACTGAAGACGATTTCCCTGCGTCAGCTGTGACTACCACTGATGGTGGACGTAAGACTGCTTCCAAACTGTCTCCTTAGAGACCCATGAATCAAATTCAGAAACAAGGTCTTCCAGTTGAAAGTCAGTTGAGTAACATTTAGATTTCCAGACAAGGTTCTTACAGACGAGAAGTGGTTCGGCTGTGATGTTTATGGTAAGAAACTTAACCGAAACACTGTTATGCATCATGTGAGACTTCCCTCAAGAGAAAAGCCCTTTGGTTTGTTTTTAATACACGTCGCTGTGGTGACTGTGGATAAAAGTTTAAACAAAACACACTTTTCTCAAAGCACGAGACTCCATGGTGGACATAAATCACCTGACAGTGATGTTTGCGGTAAAACACTCGGCCAGAACGAGAGTCCACACAGGGCGGAAAACCTTTGCTTGTGATGTTTGTGGTCCAAGAATCAAGTGAAAGTCAGCTCTTTGGAGCCATTTGAGGTTCCACAGACATGTACTTACACTGTAAATACTGTGAGAAACTATTCAGATATCAGTACAATATAACAGATGTGAGGATCCACAGGGGAGAATAATTCACCCAAAACGAACACATGGTCTGAACAAATCGACGATGTCACCCATAGGTGTTTTTGCTCTACCAACTCGCAGCCAGTCTTGGTGGTCTGTTAGTGAAATTTACAGCACAATAAAACATTTAGGTATTTATTCACAGCTGAGAAGCACTGCTCACAAGGTCAGTACCCTAACAGGTGATGACAGCAGCCGCTGGCTGCGCAGCGTTGGGACGGAAACGTGACCTTCAGTTATGAATGTGGCACAAACCAAAACTGCTTTTTAAATCAGACTCTGACTTTGTTTAATTCTGCTGCAAACTGGACACTTTAACATAGAGGTATGGAAATAGACTCGCTTTTGGAGCCTAGTGGTCAGGACAATATCTGCAGCTTTTCCTAGGACCAGGTCTGCCTCAAAATGGGAAACTGAAATGTTGGTGTTCGGTCTTTAACATTTTAGTTTTTTTTTTACGGTGTAAATATTTAACAAACAGGGAATCTAAGTTCTCCTTTCAACAGCTATGCACAGTATTGTAAAGAAGTGAATAAGTGCACAGAAACTAAATCATAGCATAAGAAAAAAAAAACTAGAATCGGAACGTTTAGTTTTTGATCTGTGTTTCAAGGAGGAAGAAAAATAAAGGTGGAACAGCAACTCACGCGTAGCTGCGTCGTTTTTCAGCCGCTAGAAGAGTTTTTTGTCTTTGTGGGGCAGCAGCTTCCGTTCAATGACAGTTTGGAGTTTATGAAACTTTGGGAGACAGTTTGTCACGAACGGACCGCGACCAGAGCTGCAGAAGACGCAACACAAAGCTGGAGCCGAGACCGAAGCGAGGATGGAGGTTGTTGCGCTCCGTGTTCACGTTTTCACGTGTTCATCTGTTTGGTTGGCAGTGCATTCGTTTTATGACGGCGGTCAGTTTCCTAACTAAGATTGACCGTAGAGACATTTACACGAAGGGGGCGTTTAAACAGCCATATGGACGTTTTCTCAGACCGGTTTATCGTGTTTGTTGTGAACCAGGGACGTCTGTTGACTCCAAAACATGGACTTCCGGTCACATGACGCTGTCTCCTCTGATCGCCATGGTAACCAGCCTGACCTCATAACCTGCAGCCGTTTCTGAGGTTTTGGACTAAATTGTCTGATAAAATTAAATAATTTTTCCATAAGACTGCGTGGGACGTGGAGCAGAGAGAGGCTTGGTTGAAATCTCCAGAGATCGTCATGAATCTGCTGGAGTTTTGTTTGTTGCTTGGCAACAACTGTGCTGATGCTGCAGGTGAAGACTCTCATTAGACAGCGTGGACTGACACTTACTGTCTACACTTCAACATCTGGATGCAGCTGTGAAACCTCAGACCTCGCGATGATACGGTTAGATCCTCTTCCTCCTTGCTCCTCCTCTCAGCGCGTCTCATTGGAGGTCATTCGATGGATACTGAAAAGCTTGATCAGCTGCTCTCACGTGTAGATGACTTTCCGTCATCCATCCATTCATTTCTATACCCGTTTAAGCATCGTCCAGGGGGTCTGCCGGAGCCTATCCCAGGAGAGGGATTGGGAGACTCCCTCTTCTCTCACACCGACTAACTTCATGTCCTCTTTCGTGCAGACGTAACATTTCCCGGCTCATTACAGGCGAGGCAGAAGCCACCTGGACAGGTCACCAGTCTGCCGCAGGGCCACATACAGACCCAACAACCATACATGCTCACACATTTAGAATAACCAATCAACCAAGCCAGCCTTTTTGGAGGAAGCCGGAGGACCCGGAGGGAACCCACACTTGCACAGCGAGAACATGCCACTCAGCACTGAAGTACTCACGGGAATCAAACCAGGAACCTCCTTCCTGCGAGGCCCCAGTGTTAACTACTAAGCCACCGTGTTGTTATCGTATCTGTTGTCGTGACAACAATTCATAACTGATGTTAAACAGTGCCCGATAACATTTTCCAGCTGCTTTACAATGAGTAACTGATACTGGGTCGTTGCTTTTTTTGTTTCTCTTAACCACTTCAGGCGACTGAGCCAGTGATTAAACGGAAGAAGATGCAGCGTATCGCTCTGACACCTGGTGACAGGAGGGAAGGAAAGCGAGGATTATCAACGTTGGAGCCACGAGTGTAAAGAGAATCACAACTGCAGCTGGGATGTCTCGAAGAACAGACTTTCAGTCGGATGACGCCAAAGGGCCCGGTTTGGTTCCCTCTATACCCAAACCATCCACATCAGAACTTCTCCAGACACAAGACAAGACAGATCTTAGTAAGTTACTCTTTGTTTTTTAAACATAGCATATCAAATTACCCGTTACACGAACTGGGACTGCATCATGGCAGTCCACTACTCTGACATCTGCTACAAGCGATGGTGACTTGACCCACGGACTTGTAATTGGTTTGACACTCGGCAGCAATGACAGTCAGACTTTGAAACTGGCAAGAGAATTGGTATCAGCGAGGAAGTTCACATACACAGCCTCAGCTGCTTCACTGTTGGCTTTCCCTTCAAGGGCCGTCTCTGCCAATGATCCACGTCCATCTTCATCCCCTTCATCCTCTTCATCCTCTTCTCTCACACCAACTAACTTTATTTGCTCTTTCAGTTCTGATAGTTTTTGAATTTTAAACGCTGTAGGAGTTGTGGTTATGAGAAGTAGATTAATCGACTATAAGATTGATTAGTTGGAGCCCCATTCTGGAATTAAGTCGCTGTAGAACAAACAGCCGCAGTTCATCAACTGACCACTAGGGGCAGGCTCCAAATGTGAGTCAGTCTGCAATGGCGTTCAAGTTAAATGTTCAACATTACAGCATAAATAAACATGTTTACATCCTGGTTTAAGGAAAGATTTTGTTCTCAAAGATTAATTTCACACCCATAACCTCTGAATGGGTTTTTTAACTACATAAGGTCACATTATATAAAGAAGTAGTGTGGACTGCAGCTGGTGTATTCTGAAAGCCGTTTCATGGACACTGATGTTACTAAACCCTGCGACTGAGCTGGCAACATGCTTCAGGTTGCCTGTAAACAAATTAACCTTGAAAATCACCAGTATATCATCAACTGTAACCAGCTGCTGCTAAAAGACTCACCTGAGTCAGTCACAAGAAAGCTCTCATGACACTAGGATAGTGCAATCTGTCCTACAAAGTGAGTAGCATTGGGAGCTTTGGACCTGGCGAAGCCTGTATACTTACCTCTGGATGGAGTAAAGGTGGGAGATGGAAGGCAGTCACTAGCTGTTGGGAAGAGTAGTAGCAGGGACGTATCGTTGGTGCTTGATAGAGTAGCCTGAGTATGTAATCACAACGTTCATCTTAAATTAACAGGATCAGATGAGTTGAAGAGGGGGAACAGAACTGGGCCTAGTTTGAGTCTGGCAACTGAACATGTATAACACTTACTCTGACTCAAAGACAGTAGAGAAGAGTACTCAATACAGCCACTTGTTTGCATCACCATGTCCAGTTTCTGGAATAAATGTGCTCTTAAGAGATTCGTAACTGTGCCAAATAATGGAATACAGTTACCACCTCCACATCTAACATCTGTCATTCAGCCGCAGCATTTCAAAACCATATGCAACAACAAAACCATATCTGCTGTCTGGGTACATGGTGACTTTCTTATCAGCAGATAACAAACACGCTCGTGTAGGTGCTTACAGTTCAGCTTTTTGTGCAGATCATGTAAATCTGAATTTTTCCTTCAGCTATTATATATTCTCCCTCCATTCCACCCTCAGGTCACGCTTGGCACATCCATCAACCAGGTGACAGAGGAGGGTGGAGGGTGATCAGATAAGTCAGGGCAAGGTTTGCAGCAATATATGATACTGTCTATATAATATGTGAAATAAGAGAGAATTTACTCATTTCTCTGCATGCAGCTGGTGCATCATGCAGACCAACAATGGAGTTAATGCAGCGAGGACAGCCAGAAGACACGGCCTAGTTTTTTCAAAAAGTAAGGAATTTGTGTTTGGTAGGAGAGAAGTCACGTTTCGGCTGCTTGGAGTTGCGTTTCTCCGTCGTTCTCCGTCTCTGCCTCTCGGTTCTGGAAATGTAACCTGCTCACCGGAAAGGGGAGGACCTCGACATTCTGATGGTCCCTGATAACAAATTTCCTCTATCTTAGTTTTCTCAGCTTTGACATTTCAGTGATTTTTCTGTGCTCTGCCGCAGTCATTTTGCGTTGTTGTTTTAATTGACAAACGGTACATTCTTCAGACCACTGAACACAAGCTTCCAGTCTGTGTCTTTAACTTGTATAGGTTTGCAAATCCTTTCTGCTTCAATGAGTTGTTGTCTCATTCTTAAGTTGTTCCTGACTAATAGAACCCCTGTCTGGGAATCCCAGTTTATACCACCGATCAGGTGGATTCTACTCTCATTTTCCTTCATATACTGCAGTAATGGGGTCCTTTGCCCATTACTGACCTTACTTTTATCATTTCCCATATTTTGTAAGAAAACATCAATAAAAGACAATCATCATACACACCTGCATTAACTTTGGTCCCTGACCGAGTGTTCAGGACAGCCTAGTTGACATATCAGGACTAGACCAGGTGACATATCAGGACTAGACTGGTGACATATCAGGACTAGACCAGGTGACATATCAGGACTAGATTGGTAATATATCAAGACTAGACTGGTGACATATCAGGACTAGACCAGGTGACATATCAGGACTAGACCAGGTGACATATCAGGACTAGACTGGTGACATATCAGGACTAGACTGGTGACATATCAGGACTAGACTAGGTGACATATCAGGACTAGACTAGGTGACATATCAGGACTAGATTAGGTGACATATCAGGACTAGATTAGGTGACATATCGGGACTAGACTGGTGACATATCAGGACTAGACTAGGTGCCATGTCAGGACTAGACCAGGTGACGTGTCAGGACTAGACCAGGTGACGTGTCAGGACTAGACCAGGTGACGTATCAGGACTAGACCAGGTGACGTGTCAGGACTAGACCAGGTGACGTATCAGGACTAGACTAGGTGACGTATCAGGACTAGACTGATGACATATCAGGACTAGACTAGGTGACATATCAGGACTAGATTAGGTGACATATCGGGACTAGACTGGTGACATATCAGGACTAGACTAGGTGACATGTCAGGACTAGACTAGGTGACATATCGGAACTAGACTGGTGACATATCAGGACTAGACTAGGTGACATATCAGGACTAGATTAGGTGACATCAGGACTAGACTGGTGACATGTCAGGACTAGACCAGGTGACGTGTCAGGACTAGACCAGGTGACGTATCAGGACTAGACCAGGTGACGTATCAGGACTAGACCAGGTGACGTATCAGGACTAGACCAGGTGACGTATCAGGACTAGACTAGGTGACGTATCAGGACTAGACTGATGACGTATCAGGACTAGACCAGGTGACGTATCAGGACTAGACCAGGTGACGTATCAGGACTAGACCAGGTGACGTATCAGGACTAGACCTGGTGACGTATCAGGACTAGACCTGGTGACGTATCAGGACTAGACCAGGTGACGTATCAGGACTAGACCTGGTGACGTATCAGGACTAGACCAGGGGACGTATCAGGACTAGACCAGGTGACGTATCAGGACTAGACCAGGTGACGTATCAGGACTAGACCAGGTGACCTATCAGGACTAGACCAGGTGACCTATCAGGACTAGACCAGGTGACGTATCAGGACTAGACCAGGTGACGTATCAGGACTAGACCTGGTGACGTATCAGGACTAGACCTGGTGACGTATCAGGACTAGACCTGGTGACGTATCAGGACTTGACCTGGTGACGTATCAGGACTAGACCAGGTGACGTATCAGGACTAGACCAGGTGACGTATCAGGACTAGACCAGGTGACGTATCAGGACTAGGCTGGTGACGTATCAGGACTAGACCAGGTGACGTATCAGGACTAGACCAGGTGACGTATCAGGACTAGACCTGGTGACGTATCAGGACTAGACCAGGTGACGTATCAGGACTAGACTGGTGACGTATCAGGACTAGACCTGGTGACGTATCAGGACTTGACCTGGTGACGTATCAGGACTAGACCAGGTGACGTATCAGGACTAGACCAGGTGACGTATCAGGACTAGACCAGGTGACGTATCAGGACTAGGCTGGTGACGTATCAGGACTAGACCAGGTGACGTATCAGGACTAGACCAGGTGACGTATCAGGACTAGACCTGGTGACGTATCAGGACTAGACCAGGTGACGTATCAGGACTAGACTGGTGACGTATCAGGACTAGACTGGTGACGTATCAGGACTAGACTGGTGACGTATCAGGACTAGACCTGGTGACGTATCAGGACTAGACCTGGTGACGTATCAGGACTAGACTGGTGACGTATCAGGACTAGACTGGTGACGTATCAGGACTAGACTGGTGACGTATCAGAACTAGACCAGGTGACGTATCAGGACTAGACCAGGTGACGTATCAGGACTAGACCTGGTGACGTATCAGGACTAGACTAGGTGACATATCAGGACTAGGCTGGTGACGTATCAGGTTGCCTGTAACAAGTCACAGTTAAACTCCAGAGGGGGTTGGGAGGCAGCGACGTGGTAGCAGAGACAGGCCAGCTGCACCCAAATGAACAGTTCCTGTCCAGGCAGCAGCTGTGAGCTGCAGGGCCAGAACACAAGGCTTCTGTCAAACGTTGTTACAGGTATTAACCTTTAGTTCCAATTCACAGTGAACGTTTAACTCACCTCTGACATACATGTGTGTTTCAGTCTTACCTGAAGATGTGCAGGAGCTATTGGTGGTCAAAGAAGAGATTCCCTGGAGCCCCAGCCTGGACCAGCCCGACCTGGAGTCCATTCACATAAAGGAGGAAGACAAGGAACTGACCGCACAGGAGACTGATATCACCAAGCCCCCCTTTACTGCTGTTGCTGTTAAGAGGGACGACGACGACGACGACGATGATGATGACGACACTGAGAAACCTCAGTCCTCACTGGTTGATCACTATAAAACTGAAGATAACACAGAGGCAAAACCTCCACGCAGCAGCTCAGCTCAGCAGATGAAAACACTAACTGATGGAGAGGACTGTAGACAGCCAGAGCCAGCCTTGAATTCAGATCCAAACAGTCATTTAGACTCAAGTGGTGATGAAGAGGCTTCAGACTCCTCTGAGACTGAAGTCAGTGATGATGATTATTGGCAGAAGTTGTCTGATTCTGAACCTGAAACTGAAGGCGGCGACACTGACAGCAGTGAGAGCAGAGCACCGGAGTCAGGCAGAAATAGGGACGCTGTAGCATCTAACCTTGCCAAGAAGTCCTTCAGCTGCTCCAAGTGTGATGAGATGTTTCTGGACAGGCGGTCTCTTCAAGAACACGAGAAATGTCATCTAGAGAAAAATATCGATTCACTGATGACGGTGCATGCAGAAGAGAAACTGTTTTGCTGTGACATTTGTGGTAAAAAATTCAACCGAAGGACAGATGTTAAGAGACACATGGTCCTTCACACAGGAAAGAAGCCGTTTGGCTGTGGCTTTTGTGGCAAAAGATTTAACCAAAAGGGAAATCTAAAGGTCCACATGAGAGTCCACACAGGAGATGAGCTGTTTAGCTGTGATGTTTGTGAGAAAGTGTTCAAACAAAGGGCCGGTCTGAAGAAACACATGGACCTCCATGCAGGAGAGGATTTATACGGCTGCGGCGTTTGTGGTAAAAGCTTTAACCTGAAGGGACATCTTAAAAAACATATGAGTGTCCACATTGGACACGATCCGTTTTATTGCAATAAATGTGACAAACAGTTTAAGTATCTGTACAATCTGTACAGACACATGAAAGTCCACACTGGAGAGAAACTGTGCGACTGCGACATTTGTGGCAAAAGATTTAAACAAAGGTCCGGTCTCAAGAGACACATGAGGGTCCACACGGGAGGGAAGCTATTCTCCTGTGACGTTTGCGGTAAAGGACTAACGCAGAAGGAAGGCCTGAAAAGACACATGAGAGTCCACACAGGAGAGACGCGATTCGGCTGTGACTTCTGTGGGAAAAGGTTCAGGCAGAAGGCAGATCTGAACAAACACTCAAGAGTCCACACGGGAAACACACCCTACCAGTGCAGCCACTGCAAGAAAATGTTCAAGTACAGGGACAACATGAACAGACACATGATCGTCCACACAGGAGAGAAACCGTTCAACTGTGACCTCTGCGGTAAAGGGTTCACCCAGAAAGGAACCCTGAAGAGACACATGATTGTCCACACTGGGGAGAAACCGTTCAGTTGTTGTGTTTGTGCTAAAAGGTTCACGCAAAGCGGCGCTCTGAACTCACACATGAGACGCCATAAAACGAAGGACCATTTGGTTGAGGTGGAAGTAACCTAGCTGCTGTGCGAGAACCTGTATCCTCATCCTGCATTTCACCACCAGCCTGGACTGAACTGACAGGAGCCCAGTTCCTTTCAGCCTCACGCAGTCATGTCCTGAAGTTAGTATGCCCTCTTCAAATCCAGTTTTAAAAGAAACTATGATGACAAATAGGCTCAATGTGGTGGGTTTAGGTGTTGGGGAAATACAAGCTCAGATGAACAAAAGTGAGGCCAAAGACGTTGACCAACTGTCACCACTGAAGCTGCTTAGGGCTGAGCATTTTTAGTGAACTTTGTGTCTGGGATCTGAATTTAGAGCACAATAACTCTTATTTTAAAGATAATATGGCTTATTGTGCTGTTAATTGTACTAACAGGCTGCTGCAGCCGGCTCTAGGTTGACCTGGCAGGGTCCGGGGGACGAAGCTCCCTGCCCGGAGGCTGTTCCCAGCCAGGGCCCGAGGCGATGGTAAGTGCCTTTGGATGGTGGCAGAGCTGGGAGCGGAGGGGGCTTTTGGATGGGGGACAACTGGTTCCAGTTCACCATCCGCTGCTGCAGTCCAGCAGATAAAACCCTAACAGACTAAAACCTGACAAGACCAAGATCGAGAATATTGGTGATTGTTTGTCACGCCTGCAACCTTTTTCCACATACTTCAATAAGGCTTTGAAGCCAATTCTTGGTTTTTAAACTGTTACACAAAACAAGATAACTACGCAAACAAACCCAAAAGAATTGGAGGAACTCCCGGCCAGCTTGTGTTACCAGAGTGGGTTACCATGGCGACAGACAGCAATATGTCACCTCAGTTTCTGAAACAGGCTTGAGTCAACCCTCTCACTATGAAGGTTTTCTCTCATTTCAGCTTCATCGTCTCAGAGTTTGCTCATAACAGGCTCTCTGAAACAGAACGCAGGCCCTGTAGCTGCAAAGCAATCTTATAGCATCACCCCTCCAGCAACGTGCTAGACGGGGGTCTGAGGTGTGAGACCAAACCTCTCCACCGTGGTCTCATCTGTCCGCTGTTCCAGAAGTCTGCTGGTCTGTTCAGATGCACTTTGGTGAACCTCATGCGTCCCTGTTCTTTTTCGGCAGAAAAACTGAACTTCATCCGTTGTAAAAATGGCTTTAACCCTCTTTCAGATTGATGTGGACGAATGGTTGTTTCTCTAAGACCAATGCTTATGTTTTTCCCTCTTAGCGTTGTGTTAACACAAACCTAAATGCTCCAGAGCAGCAAACTGCAAAAAAATCTGTTTTTACAGGTTAAGGTGAAACTTCAATTCAATTCAAATTCAAAAATACTTGATTTATCCCTGAAGGGAAAATAACTTTCCTCCGTACATCCTATGGGAGCAGTGAGGGGTTACATAGCATCGACCTTTATTTATTTACTTTTGGCTTATTTTTTCCGTTAATAATGGCACATTGAAAAAAAAAAAAGACTAAGACAAGAAAAATGTATTTATGTTTTTTACAGAAAGAAAAGATTTTAGATGAAGGGGTGTTAACTGTTGCTCATGGTTGTTTGAGGCCTTGTGAAGTTCTGGAGACTAAATAGACTTTGGGGCTGCCATGTAAACAGCTGTTGTTCCTGTCGGTTTAAGTCCCCGACTGTCACTGACAAAACTGCGTTTGAAAGAACATTAATTAACGTTGCCCTTTATAAGATCACAGGCTGTCATTTATAGGTTCTGCTCGACTGTGTTCATTCATTCTTGTTGTACCAGCCGACAACCCTGAGCATCCTCTTCACACCACGCAGCAACAGGTTCCTCAGCAGAGGTTTCTTCGCATCTGCTGCAACACAGAAGATCCTTCCTGCCCGCAGAAATAACCTAGTGACTAAAGAGACTTAAATCATGATTACTGCAACAACTAATTTCCCTTCGGAGTTAAATAAAGTATTCTTGAATCTTAAGTTTAAAGCACAATGAGAGTTCACAAATGTCAAGTGTTTGCTGAGATATTGTAAAGACTGATTGTGGCATGTTCTGGTCTCTGGCAAGCACCTAGAGACAACTTGTGTTGTAATAGAAGGCTATATAAATGAAATTGAGTTTAATTGAAGTGAATTGAGTTGAATTGAACTGAATTGAGTTGAATTGAACTGAATTGAAGTGAATTGAACTGAGTTGAATTGAACTGAGTTGAGTTGAATTGAACTGAGTTGAATTGAATTGAATTGAACTGAATTGAATTGAACTGAGTTGAATTGACTTGAATTGCTTGATGCACAGTCTAGACACATAGCTGCAGCTGCAGAGCAGCCTCTAGCTACCATCTGTTGGAGCTCATTAACTGGGCACAACCGTCCTGGAGAGCCTCTAGTTGGGGTTCACACCACGATGACAGAGCGCCAACGAAACCTGGACGTAAACGGGGTAGATGGCTGCAGCGGAGGATTGACGGGCGCTTGAATCGGCTTGGGCGTTGACAGTTAAAGGTTAACACTTTTTTCCAAAATTGATCAAAGGATTGCACTCACATAATTCCTTTCATGTTTTATTGGTAAAACAGCAAAAACGTGTCACAAACCCCCGTTGACTCGTGCCTGTCGCTCTGAATACGCCCCCTCATCGTTGCTGTGGTTGGTCGCAGCACTAACCAGCTGTGTGCAAAGGCAGTCCGGTAAGAAACCGCTGGTGCCGCTCGTTGGCTGGGAGGAACTATGGATCGTTTCCGACCCTGCGTCCTTCTGATCTGTCAAACTAACAGATCTCCAAGGATCCAGGTCTCATTATCACACTACTCTCACGTAAATGTATCTTTGTCTCTGTGGGGTAACTTCTTGACATTGTTTGGCTTTCATGTTTACTACTTAATACATGACATGAAATGTGTTTATTAAAAATGCTGAATGCTGAATGAGTCCTGCACTGGTGTTTATTGATGCTTGAAACCTGAGTGAAGGTTTGTCTGCTGGATTCTTGACATCTACTGAACCTAAACAGAAACATGAAGAAATGAATTCTTTTTTCTTATTAAGATAAACATTTTTAGAGAAATAAACGAGAAGTACAGGAATGGTTTGGTTTCCTGAAGCAGCTACACTGCTCGGATTTACATGTTTCATTTAGCAGACACTTTTATCCAAAGCGACTTACAGGGGAAAACCGCCGCTATGGTAACGGTACATCACACAGGTGCTGCAGAAAAAACAGCGTTTAAACAAGTGCAGTTAAGACGACGTTCAAGTAGTCGGGAAGTTAAAGGGGCAGCGCAGTTCACGTCTTGGAAGAGGACAGTTTTCAACACCTTGAACGCAGCGAGGGACGCCTCTGCTCTTGTGGCCACAGGTAACTTGATCCACCGTCGAGGGACCACGTGGAGAACAGCCTGCACTTAGATCTCCTTGTGTGAAGACAGGAGAAGGCCAGTCTCAATTGAGTTCCTAAATGCAGGTGTGGACCCCAGGATCACCTTGTAGGCAAGTGACAGACTTGTGTTTTATTGGAGCAGCTGCAGGTAGGGTGAAGGTCAGTGAACAGAGGTTTGACGTGCACCCGTCTGGGTTTAAAGACCAGACGTACCGCAGCGTAGTAGTCCACCAACTAACCAGGTATCAGTTGATGGAAAGAAAACTCTTATGTACTTGAGACATGTGGCTACCGAGGCTGAATATGTGGTTTGAAAGTGCAGTTCCCTGGTCCTACAGAGGGTGGCGCACACGCTATGTGAAGGTCATGTTGTTTTTTCAGTTGCCATGTCTTTCCGGTGGAGACATGGCGCTACAAAGGAAGCATCAGACTCACTGCATACTGGATGGTTGGGGACCTGAAGGTTGTGGGTTCTGTGGCGAGCCAACCAAACTGAGAACCGACGGCAGACGGACCGGAAACACAGTGGCCAGCTGTGGGGATCCATCTTCAGAGAACTTCAGGGTTATCCTCTCATCCTTTGATTCAGGACACACATAAGACCACCACTTACCCAGGTAGTGTTAGAAAAGGTCTACATAAATATTTTAAAGGAACACACATGAGGAACTTCCATCTCCTTTGCTTTAAGGAGAAGTGCGTATCAAAGAATCAAGTTTCTTTAACATAAAGAAATGATGTTTTTACACTAGTTAGTTCAACCGAATAGTTCATGATCTGTCTAATGATTCAGTTGTTAAAACCATGGAGCGCAGCACTGTGGTTTTAGCACTTAGAGTGTTTCAGCACTGGTTCTGAAACACTCCTGGGAGAACCTGAGGTCTAACTGAGGACGGGGAACTGCTCCAGAACTGGACCACGGTGGTTCTGCTGCCAAACCCTCTCGACATCTTCATCACTCCGAAGCCATCATTGGGGCCGGGTTGGGTTTGTGGTTCACTTACCTTCCAGAACACAGATTTAAATACTGATAGCATTTCTGACACTAACATATAAATATTACAGTGTTTGTAATTAAAAGACCACAAATCACAGTAGTCTTGAGTGAACAGAAAAACGATAAGCCTCCAGTTGGACCACAGACAAAACCCGAGCCACCTCCGGCAGATCCAGGTCTACCCTAAATAGTACCAGCCTGAACAGAACCAGAGCTGCATCAGACAGAACCAGAACTACCATCCCTTCCTCTTGTTCTTTCAATTTGGCTCCAATATAGTTCCTCTTCTCCGTCCCTTCCTTTCCCCCTCTTCTTCCTACTCTTAATCTATAGCTATTGAAAAGGTTTTTCACATTCTTCATACGTTCCAGCAATTTCATTTAAGCTCTGCCTTCCTTTAAGTGTATTTCTGTCTAATGTCCCTTCCTCTTCTGGCTCCTACTTTGCTTCATTCTTCTTCATCATCTCCTTCCCTTTATTCCCCATTCTACCTCCTATTCTTGCTCTTATTTTCATTTCATTTCTCATTCAAGTTCTTCAGCACTCTAAATGGTTTTTCACCTTCTCACCTTCATACATTCCAACAATTCTATTTGAGATCAACACTACTTCACCTATCACTTCTTTCTTTAAGGGTTTTGGCCAAATTCTTCAACTGATCCTCCCTCTCTTCAAAACTTTCTTTTCTTAAGCTCAACCTTTTCTTTTCAACTGATCTTCCTCTTTGATGACAGTTTTGAAAGGGGCGGGGCAAGCAGACGTATTTAAAGCTGCAGAAACAGCCAGAGTGGGACAGAGCTGAAATCAGGTCCATCTAGAACCTGAAGTTTAGAGAAACATCTTCTGAAGATGTGATGATTAAATGAACTTGTTATGATCCTTATGATCCTCATTAAATGTTTCTGCATGTACAGACTGTTCCCACAGTGACCACCGGGTGTCGTTGCAAGGAGACAAAGACCAGGATGGATCGCCACACGCAGACGAGTGTCCAGGAGAGCGAGAGCGTGGGCTCGCAGACGCCGTGGAACGCGCACGCTGTGAGGACACACACTTCTACAGTAAATGTGACCACATCACACTGAAACCGAAACGCACAATGTCTGTGCACTTCAATCATGTTTCAAACTGACACTGCTTCATAAAACAGCAGTGGCTGTCATGTTTACCAGAAAACTACAATAAACAAAAACAAACATAATCCGACAGGTTAAAGTAGAAAGAAAGTATCAAAGTAAAACATCAACTTTAAATCAGGTCCAAAAAGCCGAGGATTTTCATTGGACCTCCGATGAAGCGTCAAAGTATAAATGCCTTTTTACTTTATACATTTGTGGCTGCACTTTAATTCTTGGATTTCTTTAATAGATATTGTGTGTATTGTCATTAATTTAAAACAATAGTTTAAATTTTTTATTAAAAAAACAAGGTAAAAAACACTGGTGTCGGATCAGTATTGAGCGAAAAGCAAAGCAAAGAAATAAATGTTATCGGAGTATATGTGATTCAGATGTAGATGGATGCAGATGTTCTTTTTGGTTTTGTAGAAGAATCTTAGCTGAGTAAGTAAAAGACTTTGAAGCTTGCGTCTGCTTTGAGATGTCATGGCTACTCTCAACCCTTCTGCTGTGCAAAGTCAAAGATTTCCTTGAACGTTTGAGAAATGACCTGGCTTCATGAGCAGGAAACCTTGGAAAACCAGACGGCATTTGTAGCACCAGCTCAGTGTAGTGCTGATGGGGCAGATTTAAGTGAAACTGAAAGTCTTATCTGCACACGGTGGATGGTGGCATTTCTGTTTTTTCATACAGGACGTTCGCACGTGGAAACATTTTAAAAACAGAAGTCTTGAATCAGAACCTTGTGGAACACCTTATTTGCAGTGGTGTAAACACAGCAAAAGATGCTGTGCATTTATTTATAGTTGCTGTCTGCAGGTGTAGTTGGTACAATCGTGTTCCTCTGAGTTTTACTTTGGATCTGATCATTTTATAGTCAAGAGGCCAAAGTCAGTCCAAAATCTTTAACACTTCCCAGTTGTTCTTGTCTTCCACCTGTCCAGCCATCTTTTTTGATGTTGATTATCAACATCCTTCCCCTCTCTGTTTGTTTCCTTCTATGTCTCCTCAGGCTTTTTCTCCTGTTCCTTTCCTCTCTCCTCCTTGGCAGTATCAGCGCTCCAGGCCTTACAGGGGGAGGCCGAAGCCCAGTATCCCCCCCCACCTCGCTAGAAAAAGTGAGTCACATGGCTCCCTCATCCATGCTTTTACTCCTGAATACCACCACTAACCCACCCACTCCGACTTGTCTTCATCTCCTCGGCTTTCTCCTCATCATCATCTCCTCTGTCTTTATCACAATCTTCTTTTAAGATGTTAATTTAAATAGCCAAACATTCAAATTTGTAACTTTTGTCTTTATAAGTGTCTCCTGAATAAATCTGAATTAACCACATCAACAGTGCAACAAGAACAAATCTGGGTGAAAATCAGCTGCGTCCCATGAAAGTTTGTCTTTTTGACATTGAGATGTGAACATTTGATCTGCTTTGAAAGAGGTGCTGAACTGGAACAAGACCTCAGTGAAAATGGACTCTTTCACTTATTCAACAGATGTATGAATGCACGAGACTGTTGAAGGAGAAAAACTGCTTCACTGGCTAAATAACTCCATCTTTGATTCATCTGCTGAGAGCAGATCTGTCTACAAGGTCATTTCATGAATCTTCTCCTGTTCTGATGGACAACGGAGACTTTTTCCTGACTCCCTTCTCGTGTTTGTCACATCCCTCCTAACCCGAGTCCCAACGGTCGCAAAAGTGCGTTGCAGACTCGGAGGTTATTGTGAAGATGCCACTTGGGCTCTTTAATCCACATCCTGTGATGACACTTTCTGGTTCTTGAACATTTCTGCTTGCATCAAACGCTCTGCTGTTGGACTGAGTCATGAGAATTTGCAGCCGGTGTCGGTGTAGTTGGAGGTCTGAGGTCATCCATAACTTTTTTCCTAAAGAACTCTTTAGATCTCTTCAACATCAGAGATGAGACGGGTTTGGTCCTTCACTCCCAGAAGAACTTTGGATATTTAGTCATTTTTTATCATATAATTGTTCAAATATGTGGAAAAGTCAATGGATTTAAAGAGTATATTTTGGTCTTTCTGTCCTATAGATGGGTGATGTTTATTTCATTATAGAGGCTGTGAAAAGTCTCCTTTCAAATGTGTTGGAACTTGAAGTTTTGGCCCTGACATCCATTAAACTGTTCGACCAACCATGTGGAGCTTTGAGCTGCCAAAGTTTGGTATGATTTATGTCTGTTAACTTACTGTTGGTCCACTGGTTTTTCACCTTGGAAAAAAAAGTCTTTAGTGGTCCTTCTGCAAGAATACAGATGCAAACGCTGAACTCATTTAAATCCACACTCCTCTTTCAGTTTCCATCAGTGAAGAGATGAAAGACCAGAAGAGAAGGTTTTAATGCAGACGTCGAACGCTGAACTGACTTGAATGTGAAGTTCTGAGTTAGACTCAGCAGACACGAGTGCACTGAATCAAAACCTTCAAATTAAACGCTTCTGTTTGGCGCTGTTGGTTATTTCAATTTAATCCTGAGAACGTGCAAGCTCTTCAGTGGAAAAAAGTGAGTGGAAACTCAGTTTAGACGCAGTTTTCTTCAGCTGGTTACTTCATTCACTCAAAGTTGGTTGTCTGTTGAAACGCATCTTTGTAGTAAGTCTCATTTGTGCCTAAAACAGATGTTAAATGTCACTTTACTGTTTAAAACCACATACTTCATCGTGTCTGTGCCTGAAGCTGCAGAGAAATCTGACTTGCTCTTGTTTTTCTCCTAACTGTCCTCCTCCTGTCCTCTTTGTGTTTCTGCCTTCGTCCAGGAGTGGAAAATCTAGTGCTTTACTTCAGTGACACAGCTTGGTACGGTAGCAACTTTTTTACCTTTTTATTCCCTTGACTTGTTCCTTCCTTTTTTCTTTTTTTATCACATCCATCCTGTTAAAGAGAAGAAATCTAGTTGTCTTGTTTGAACTGAGGTCATTGAAAGCTGCTCATGTTGTCATTTTACCCCATCATTTAGTTTTAATGCTTGACTGACGTGTTGTTAAGACCCGCCCCCTCAGATTCAGATGAGCCAATGGCTGTTGAGTATCAGTTCCACAGGGACCAGAACTCAGACATGTGTCACTTTCAGCTCCACAGCAGAAACACTTGAAGATCCTGAACTTTCATTCATTTTGAGCAAACATTAATCCCCTCTCGCATCACGAGTTGTCCTCAGATTACGGAGCTACCCAGTACCAGACGTAAAGTTATAACTTTTAGTGTTAGCTAATAATAGATCTGAAGTTGTCTTTCCAAATGAAACTAATTAAAAGTAAATGAATTAATTCTCACTCTGAGGTGCATGAACAGTGTTGATCCTGCATGTTGTCCCCATGGCGCCGGTGAGATGAGGACTCTATGAACCCTCACCATCATTTTAACCTTGTTACCAGCCGTATCTACATTTAGAGTTTCTACACATCCCTCCATGATGTATTTAAGTGGTATTTAATATTACCCCACACAAGGTTGTCCTTATGTCTAAACGTTAGAACGAGGTTTTCACACAGGCACAGTTGTAAAACTGTAAATGACTCCGATAGATTAGCCCGAGTCGGCAACAGTAACTAGGGGGGCGGGGCTTATCGGTCAGTTAGGTCAGTTTGGGATTTATTTAGCGTAATTAGGTCAAGTGATTTGAAAGCTATTGAAAAAGAAAAAAACCACGTGAGCATTGGTCCAGAGTAAACGTGTTGAATATCCAAACCACAACTAACTTCCCGCACTGCTGCTTTTCCAAAATCCACGTTGAAAACCGGTGACGAAAAGACTTCAACAACTGGACACGATGCCATCTTAAACAGCACTTTCTCTCTTTGTCAACTGCTGCGAGGTCATTCGCAGTTCACTCCCAACTGCCCGGATCGGTATCATGATCTTTCACCACAGGTAGTTCAAGTGAGCGTTGGCTTCTGTCAGCTCACTGCAGCAACTCTGACAGATGGTTTTCGGTGGTCAAAGTTACGGACTTTGTTTCGAGTCAAAGCCCATCAGTCGATCGTGTGTAGTTGGGATAAAGTCCATCTGCATACATGGCTGTTAAATGTAGTATTGACAGAGCCGAGGATTGTGGGAGTCTTGGTTCTCTGAACACGCCGACCTCGTTGAGCTCGTGTGTTTTGTGGGTGATGGAGCTCCACATCAGAGACGCCGTACAGTACCTTAAATCCTCCTGAGCCGCTTCCCAGATTAACTCTGAAATGTTGGCAGATTTTTCAGCTGCTTCCAGGAGGTTTGACTTATCCTTTGAAGGTGTTCCTGCGATGGTTATCATGTCAACCATCAAGCAGGCAATGAATTAACAGCTGAGGAAGGTTAAAAGCATCTTACTCTCTTCTCTGATGTGATATTGTCAAACTTGAACACTTCTCCAACCCTTAAATCTCCAAGTAAATCCTATTCAGACACTCCTGAGTCTGTCATCTAAGCTGTTACTCACCTCCAATATCTTCTGTCTCAACTCCTCTCACCTTACTTGGAGGCCATCTGAGCTTCATTCCTGCTTTTTTATTCTCACATTAACAAACTCAAATTCAGTCAATAATGGCTGCATGACTGAACTGAACCGAACCGTCTTTAGCTCAGTGGATCCGAGAGACGATACTTATTTGACTCTAACAGGCTAAACCGAGCTCTGAAAAACTAAAACATGAGCTTTTATCAATAATGTAAATTATAAATGAGACTCTCAAACACCATGTAAGGAAAGTGATTTTTATTGACCCTGCACTCCCAACGATATTTTATAACCATAACACTACCTTTCTGGATCCATTTTAATGGCTGCAAGACTGTCAATCTGTTCAACTGTCGTGTTTCGCCTACACAGCAGAGCCGTCGTCATCAAAACCCTCACATATGACACGCTGCTCTGTAGGCATCCAGGATGCATCCTAACTTAGATGCCTGAACCACCTCATTTAGCTTCTCACAATGTGCATATAGTTGGACCTCCCGTTTTCAGTTTTTTGCATCTGGATTTTACTTTTTATCATCTTGTGTCCTGTGAACCTGTGCGTAAGGATTACTCCATCTCTGAGTGTTCAGCATTTTCTCTCATCCGTGTTCAAAAGTACAATGCAGCAGAACTCCAGTATCACCAATAAAACTAGGGTTTATTGAGTACTTTGAAGGCAGCGCATTGCCTGCAGCTCAACACCACAACCTCATCTTTATTCATTGTTGTCATGATCCTAATACGCTAATAGAGCTCAGTGATGATGCAGTGTGAAGTGATATTATTCATCTTATGAGCCTCCAGGGGGCAATGAGGGGACGACGGGGATGAAACGGGGAGGATGATGGGGGAGGGGTGTTGGGTTTGTGTGGATCAGCACTTTGTTTGCCAAAAAAAAGTGTTTGTGTTCGTATCGCTGTGGGGGGAAGTCTTTTTCAGCCGGAGTCCCCCCAACCCTCCTTCCTGACAACACCCACATCTAGTGGATGCCCTCAACTCTTTTCTGTTCACCCTTCTCATATCATTTCTTCTTGCTCCTCATCTTCTTTACTTCACTGTTTTGTTTCCTCTTGGGTCTCTTCTTGGTATTATGTCAATCCTCGCTCCCTTTTTTAAATGTATTTTTCTAACTTCTATTTTTATGAGGAATATGTGCGATTGAAAACACTTAAAACTTCTCAGAGGGGAACTGCAGTTCCTTTGTTCACCACTGGGTGTCAGTGTTCACCAGTCAGTAATGTTTTTGCCTTGAACCTGGAGAACGTGCAGGTGTGCTGACGTCACAGATTCAGCCTGTCAGTGTAGTCGTCTAGTGGACTCTGATTTCAACAGAAAACAACTTTTACTGGTGAAGATACTCTTCACTCCACTGTTAAGAATTCAGTCACAGATTCACTCTCAATACTGCTTCTCTCTTTTTTTTTTTTATAACTTAGGGTTAATTTATTGAATGTAAATTACTAAAAATATCCTCAGAGGTTTAATAAATTTTATATATCACACCTCCTGGGAAGGTGTCATAAATAAAAACACCGGCTGTAGTCTGCCAGTGTTTCCCCTCATTTACAGATGTAACGCTGCTGCGAGCAGTTGACTTGTATGTTCGCCAGACAAGTTCAGGTATCCTGAGTTATTCAGGTCTCTTCCAGGTCAGACTGGAAGCCTGATGGCATGAAAAGTCAGTTTCATATCAAAGTGTGTAATAGTGACGGACTAACGTTGGAACAGGGCAGGCAGTTTTTTGTTTTCTTTGTTTGTTTTTCACACTTGGTGAAACTGTTGAAGTGAACCCGGAGAGATGTGCTGCTGCTATCAACCTTCAGTTTGATAGCAGCAGCACATCTCTCCATGTTTGTTCTTAAGATGGTACATTTGCTCATTTTAAACAATCCATAAGTTTTCTGTGTTAAGAGATTGAGTGTTTGAGATTAACAGATGGCGGCTGCACGTTTTATCCTTCATGATACACAGCGTCCCAACTTTTGACCCGACTGTAGACGTTTCCACAACAGCTGTCGAATATCTACAAAGAATCAACGCTTTTGTTTTTCCTCGTTTTCCAGTCACAGGTACTTCACTCCTCCAGCCAGGAAGACCCGGAACCACTGACTGTCCGACCCCTGCTGCAAAGCCAAGCTCCGCCCCCAGGTAACCCCGCCCAGCCTGACACCCACCCCCCCAAAATCACCACCAACCACACACCACAGAGAGGAAGGAATGATGGGAAGGTGGAAAGGAATGAAGAGGAGGAGGTGGATAATAAAAGAGGAGCTTCCAGCAGATCCCTGCTGCCACCGCCGCCCTCCAAGCTCCGCCTCTTCCTGTCTCACAGCTCCGACCCCACGACTCAGAAGACGAGGGCGTCCAGGCAGCTGTCGGCACCTTGCAACCTTGACGACGGTAAATCTTTAGGGCTGAAGCTCAAAGCGATGGCGTTCACCTCTGGTTCTTCCCGCCTCCCCAAACCAAAGAGCCACTGAGGGGTCGGCGGTCTGCGGCGACGCCGTCCAAACCCACCGCGGCGAGCGCCTGCCGACCACACGAGCAACTCTGTGACTCTAAACTCTGCCTGCAAAAACCTAAATTCTCAACTCAACTCAACTCAACTTTATTTATAAAGCACTTTAAACAAAACAAGGTTCACCAAAGTGCTGAACAAAGCATAAAATTAGTAAAAGAGCATGGCAATAATCAGACATAAGAAAATTAAAATACAATACAGTCTCCAGATTCCAACTCAATTAAAAGCCAAAGTGAAAAAATATGTTTTAAGAGCAGATTTAAAAGTGGAAAATGAGTCCATCTGTCTGAGGTCCAGGGGCAACTCATTCCAGATCTTTGGTCCGAAGATTGAAAAGGCTCGGTCACCTCTCAGTTTCCTCTTGGTCTTGGAGACGACTAACTGTATCTGATTTGCTGACCTGAGGGAGCGAGGAGGGGTGTACACCTGGATCAGGTCAGATAGGTACTTAGGAGCGAGACCATGAAGACATTTAAAAACAAATAAAAGAATTTTAAAATCAATGCGTAAACGAACTGGGAGCCAATGAAGTGATGCTAAAATGGGAGTAATGTGCTCTTGTTTCCGCGCACCAGTCAAAAGACGGGCAGCAGCGTTCTGGACTAACTGCAACCGAGCAAGTGATTTCTGAGTAACTCCAACATAAAGAGCATTGCAATAATCTAAACGAGTTGTAATAAAAGCATGGATTAAAATCTCAAAGTCACAGCGAGAAAGAAGAGGTTTAACCTTGGACAATTGTCTCAGATGGAAAAAGCTGGACTTGACCACTGAACTAATGTGAGCATTAAAAGTTAGGTTGCTGTCCAGTTTGACACCCAAACTCGTTGCTGTCCGTTTCAAATAATCATTTAAAACACCCAAATTGACATGTACCTTAGAGATGTCACTTGGGCCAAATAACAGAACCTCTGTCTTTTCCTGATTTAAATGTAATAGGTTACATGACATCCATGCCTTAATATCATCAATGCACTGTAATAACTGTTGAGCAGAATATGCTTCTTCCTGCTTTAGTGGTATATAAATCTGGCTGTCGTCGGCATAAAAGTGGAATGAAATCCCATGTTTACGGAGAACTGATCCAAGTGGAAGCAGGTACAATGAAAACAGAAGAGGTCCGAGAACAGAACCCTGAGGTACACCACATGTAAGAGGTGTCCTGCAGGACTCTGTACGTCCAAGACGGACGCAAAAACTCCTTTCCGTTAGGTATGATTTGAACCATTTTAAAACATCACCTTGAATGCCCACCCAGCTTTCTAGGCGAGACAAAAGGATTTGATGGTCTACTGTGTCGAAGGCAGCTGCCAGATCCAACAGAACCAAAACAACACAGTGACCAGCATCTGTTGCTAAAAGAATGTCGTTAGAAACCCTTAATAGCGCCGACTCAGTACTGTGACGGGGTTTAAATCCCGACTGAAACACCTCAAGAATGTTGTTCTCTTCTAAAAACGTTATTAACTGGCAATACACAATTTTTTCAAGAACCTTCGAAAGGAATGGGAGCTTAGAGATGGGTCTGAAATTTGCCAAAATGGAAGAGTCCAAGCCAGGCTTTTTAATAAGTGGTGTTACTACTGCATGTTTAAAACACGAGGGCACAATCCCACGAACTAAACTGCCATTAATTATACTTAGAACATGAGGAGCCAGAGTAGGAAAAACTTCTTTAAAAAGACGAGGTGGAACTGGATCATTAGGAGACCCTGATGGCTTCATCTGACTGATTAATTTCTCCAAATAAGACGAACTGACAGGTTCAAACTGGTGGAAAACAGTAGAACATGTGACAGACATGGAGGGAGTACAAGGGAGAGGGGTAATGAGGGTCCTAATATTCCTAACTTTATCAATAAAAAAGCTCGCGAACATCTCACAAACCCTGGTTGAGTTCTCCAGAGAGGCCGATTGTGGAGCATTTAAAACAGAGTTAATAGTTTTAAACAAAACCTGAGGATTGTGACGGTTACTTGCAATAATTTCTGAAAAATACTTCGTCTTGGCAGCTTTCATAGTCTTTTGATAAGATCGCCAGCTATCTCTCAACAACTGGAAGGAGACTTGTAACCGGTCTTTCTTCCATTTCCGCTCGGCTCTCCTGCACTCCCGCCTCACAGCTCGAGTAGCCTCATCTAACCAGGGCTCAGATCTCAACCTGGAGAGCCTTGTTTTCAGCGGAGCTACATTATCTAAAACAGTTTGGCAGTTTGAATAAAAGTAAGACGACATGCTCTCAATATCTGGATTACAGCTCTGATAATCTGGTGACAGAATAGTGGAATTAAAAGCTGCAGAGAACTGAGCGGCTGTGTAGGAGTTAATAGTTCGACTGCACAGGGCAGGGGCACAAGGTTTAACTATGTGACACGGGAGCTGCACATCAAACAAAACAGGCATGTGATCAGAAAACACAGCATCACAGATTTCAAGGTTAAAAACAGTAAAACCATGAGCTAAAACTAAATCAAGTGTGTGACCATGTTCCTGCGTAGGGGCAGATACAAACTGAACAAAATTAAAAGAGTTGATAAGATTTAAAAAGTCTCTGGCCAACGGCTTTTCAGGACAACAGACGTGGATATTAAAATCCCCAACTATTAAAATTCTGTCATATTTTGGCATTACTCCCGCCATAAAATCAGCAAAGTCATCAATAAAGTCCTTATTGTACTTTGGCGGTCTGTATATAACAGCGCAAAACACAGAACGAGCAGAGTCCAGTTTAAATAAATCCATCTCAAAACTGGAGTAAGTCCTTGCTGGGATCACCTGTTTACAGTTGTAGCTGCTCCTGTAAACGGTGGCCACGCCCCCTCCCCGACCAGACGTTCTAGGAACGCTGAAATATGAACAGTCCGGTGGCAAAAGTTCGCTGAAGGCACTGCTGTCGTCTCCAGAGATCCAGGTTTCAGTTAAATGCAGGAAATCCAGTCGATGAGTGACGAAGAAATCCTTTAGGACGAAGGTTTTGTTGGCTAGCGATCTAGCGTTCACCAGCGCCATCCTGGCCGGGGCCGGAGTATCCTTTGTAGGCAGAGCGCGAGGAAGCAGCCGCAGGTTGTGGAGGCCTCTCCCCCGCCTGCGGAGGTACGGCAAGATGGGTCGACGGGCCTGCAGCTCCACATCCACGCCGACCAGGGGAACCAGACAGGGCGCGATCGGGACCAAACAGCGGTGCGACGTCTGGCGACGATACGCAGCGGCTCTGATGAAGGCTGACGGAGAGCGTCTTAGACTGGCTTTCAGTTTCACCAGCAAACCGCTGCGTTTCCCTCGTCGTCTGCGCCGTTTTCGTGGAGGCGGAGTACGGTACAGGTGAGATGGTATACCTGAGAGAAGCGGGGGGGCGGCCCGACTCCCGCCCGTGGAGTCCAAGTCGAGACAGACCTCCGAAAGAGGGACGAAGATTCAGGAGAGCCTGGCGATCATAGATCACCAACGAGTTGACATCTGTTACTACGATCAATAAACATAACGCAAAAACAAACAAAGCTCGCAGGGACAGAAGGCTGGCCAAACACACTGGCGCCATCTTGACCGGAACCGGTCCAGAAGACGCCCTCGAGGTTGAAACGTGCACAGTTCACTTATTTAATGTTAATGTTCTGAGCACTGCTTGATAGTAACGATTAAAAACTTGCAATTTCACAGCCCCTCTAAAATCCAATAAATCCATCGTATAGCTGCAAAAAACAAAACGGGAACTGGTGAAGCAGAAAAGTTGGAAATGAACTGAAGCACCAGACATGATTTGGTTCCTGGGAGGTGTCGCAGAGGAGGAAACAAAAGATTTGTGCCTTCGATTTGCAAAAATGTTGCGCCTTCATGCCGTCGGCCCGTCTAGCGTGTGCACATCTCACTGGTCGCTGCAGAGAAGCAGCCTTCGCTGTGCAGCGTCTTTGTTTTAGTATTTAAGGTCCATCCTCTGAATATATCGTCTTCGCCAGTAAAACCTGGCTGGCGTTAAACGGACGCCGGCAGGCTTGTAGAAACCCGCAGGAACTGGGTCCTTGTCGTCGTCTGAGCCTTTTGGCCGTCGGTCCTGAAGATCTGAGCTCTGGAGCGTTCAGCCGGTACGTCTACGGAGCTTAAATAAGTGAACGTCCACTCTGTAAGGCAGCCGTGTGCAGTTCTCAGTAACAGTAAAACGTAAGTAGCTGTAGTTGGAAAAGTCTTAATACTGAAATATAACGTTTGTCTCTTCAGAGTCGTGGTCTCACTGTCGATCCGCCGACTTCTTCGTTCTTCAAATTCCCTCACATGTGTCTCCGTAACAGGAAAGTCACCAACAACTCCGGAAAACCACCTTAGATCTTAATAGAAAAAGGAAAAACTCTGCTCTCAGCTGGTGTTTCAACTGTTCTTTGTCTGATTTTGGGTTTTTGTTTCGAGAAGCAACATTTAAACAGAAGTTTGAGGCCTCAGTTTGCTTCAAAGAAACGTCTCGTCAGCACCCGTAGAAGACACGCCTGCTGCTCTGAGGAAGAGTTCACGTGGGTTGGACTTTCAGGACTCGTATTTCCTTCCTTCCTCTACGTCCTAACATGGTTCCTGGTTTGTGTGGGACCTGAGTGGAACTAGAACGCGGGACTGGTACCGGAAGGAAGCAGTTTGACTTCATGCAGATGAACAACGTGTCTTAGAAGGCCTTGAATTTGAAGCAAACCGAGGACTTTCATAGCAGAGGAAAACCATTCAGATCTTCTAATATTAACATTCAGGAGCAGCCGTTTGCTCAACAGAACCACGTTTGGGTTGTAACTTGTCAGCTGGAACAGTTCAACGTTGTTGCTTCTCCAAAGGCCGGACGTCACGTTTCAGAGTGAGGGATGAAGCCAGGACCTGCTTCTGGGATGATCTTGACTTTTTAAGTCGAAGGAAATTCAGTCACCTGGATTCCTTCAGTAAAAACGAACCCGCTGACATTTTTCCTCCACCGCCGCATCGAACGTCCCAATCAGTGAAAAACCATCTCAGTTGTATCAGCGATTGTCCGTCCGCGCTGCCGCTTTCACGTTTGTAACCCGATATGCAATAAAACATGCAGCAAAGTCGCAGTTGCTAAACGCAAAGCAGACGCAGGAGGTGCTGAAGCAGCCTGGCTTAGTTGAACTGGACTGGCGAGGATGACGAGGGACTTTGCAGACAATCCTGAAGCTTAAATGTCACAAATCACACATGCTGGTGCCTAAAGTGCAAAAACGCTTAGAAATGCGCTTGAGCAGACGTTTATCGTGAGCGTAGAGCAACGAATGCCTGCAGCATCGCTATGACGACGGTGGCAACGGTTTTAAACTCGTCAAACTGTTCTTAGTTTTTATGACATGAAACTGGAGGTAAAACAAAAAGGAAACATTTGAGTTTAATGGAGGACATGTTTTCATATTCTTATAACCCTGAAGGCCTGAACTGATCTTTTAATCAGACAAACATCCCTCACTCACGTTACAAATTGAATTACAAATTTACTACTTTAATTCTTATTAGCGCTCTTAAACTAGACTAATGTTTTAAAACTAACCTAGAGTTGCAGCTTTAATCCCGTTGGGTTTAGTTTTCTGGTCAGGATGAGGATCTGTTATCTTTCATGTGAAGACCCCACAGCAGGGAGAGAAGTCATCCTCCTTTTCCTCAGTAAGTGCTGTTAATTCAGGAGTGTAGGAATCGCTACGCAGGTGTTTGTTGCCATGGCGAAGCAGCCCTGCAGCCATGGCAACCGCTCCATTTGTATTTCCAAGAACAACCGTTTCTCTCTTCAATATGTTGTGGTCTGAAATTCAACACATTCATTTTTAAAGCTGCTGGCAAAACAGTTTTCAGATCAAATATTTTATTTTATTAAATTAGAGCAAAAACCAGCTGAAAAAACAAACAAACTACTTTTCATCTTTCCCACTGAAAAAAAAACAAAACTTCCTTGTAAAACTGAAACATTTTACAAATTAAACTGTCAGATGAAATATTTCAGTTAGGATGTAGATTTTTGTGTCGTCATATCGCGTTTGGTGCTGCGGACAAACATCGGGGTTAGAAGGTCACATGACAGCGTTCCGGCTATTGATGAGGAAAAAGTCCTCTTTCCTGGTGATGAGCGCTTATGTGCAGTCTCCAACGCAGTGCATTCTGGGAGGATTGTGGAGTATAAGAGCAGATTAACGGTTTCTTAGCTGCAACGTACAGCAGATCTAGCAGGTGGATCTTCTCAACTCCAGAGCTGCTGGCTCAAACCTGAAGGTCACATGGTGTGAAGTCAGAACGACTAAGATGGAAAAATCCTGGAAAATCCAAGTGGAAGTGACTCAGTAAGTTACGTACAGTGAGACATTAGTTGGGATGTTGTATGTGACATTGGAATTATTAAAATTGGTTTTGTTTGACTGAAACTAATCTAAATCAATAATACTGTCGATTGAACCCAACCTGGCCACGGTGCTCAAAGCATTTATATATTTATTTAGCTGTTGGATTGGACCTAAAAATACAGTATTTTACACTGTATTTAACACGACTGTCATGTTGACGTCTGTTTCCAGAAAATCCACTGGAATATTTAACGCCGTCTGTGGACATGCTTTTATTTTGAAAACTTGAAGGACAAAACATCCAGCCATTTCTATTCTATTTTATTTTATGTGCAATAACTGGACGTTCTTTGATTTTGCAGTTGTGTTAACTCATATTTATGTGAAACTGTATAAAGTCTTAGTCACTGTAATAATAATAATTTAATAATGTTAATAAGCCTGTGAAGCGTCTCAGCCTGAAAAAGCACTTTAAACGAAACGAGTCGATGCAGAACTTTGTTCACAAACTTTGTCACTTTAACGTGGGGTTTTGTTGAAAATAAATTAACATTACAAGCTTGCTTAATAATAAACACCTGCTTGTATGTAGAGAATATAATGACGTTTAGTAACCAACTGCTTATTTATTCATTTGCAGAATGAAAGGACATCATACTATGTGTAACTGGGAGTGAAACTTGATGTTATGGAATAACTATCTGGTGTGTGAGATCACAAGGTTGTAGACACTGAATGTTCAAGGATATGATGATATTCAAGATGTTATAGTATAAAAGGACTTTAGATCTCATCAGTATGCCCGCCTTTACACATGCGTAGAGATCTCCAGATATATCTGTACTTGTTGGTGTTTAACATGTGTGTCTCTTTCCTATCAAAGAACTCGGTGAAGCTGAGCTTCAACAATTTCTCCCGTAACTGTCCGGAGTTACGCCAACCAAGTCTTCGACAAAAGTAAACTACTGCACGTATTGGTCCATTTATGGTTCTCTTCTGTCATTGGCTGAGATGTCTGATGCTGCTGCAATAAAAAGATTCCTCATGAAAACTGTTTGGACTTCCTCGATCAAGCTGTCAATCAAATACTTGACTCATTCATGGGTGTGAGGGGGCGGAGCTTAAGGAGTTTATTGCATCCTTTTATCCTCTTGGAAAACCCAGCTGAAGTGTCCGATAATCATTTCAAGACAGCACATTTTCATCAGGTTTTCTAGTAGAGTCAAAATAAGATGGTGTAGTCGGTGCTGTCCTCCAAACTTGTTTGTTCCACCCATTTCCCTGTTTTTGGATGAGCCAGGACTGGGCGGAGTCAAAGTTGTATAACTACTGGGAAAACCGTCGGTGACGTCAGAAATGACCGCGGCGTGAAGCGTCCTCGGACCCTTCCGCAGCAGCCCGCAGCCAGTCGGGTCCGTTAGATGAACAGCTCAGCGAAGCCTGTTCTCTCCACGCCCCGAGTTATACATAACTTTAATGCTTTATGTCATTTTACCAGATGTGATACGAAGAACCCAGAACAGTTAGTCCAGCTAAAGACAAAATAAAGACAAAACAGATGTTTCTGGGTTGTTTTTTTTCTACCAGGTTAAAAAATGAACAACTTTCATCGTTACATGGATTAACTGGACGATTTGATGTTTGCTGATATCAGAAAATCTCCCACGGTACAATATTGATTCGGGTTGATTCTGGAGCCAGCGATCAATATGTTATAATCACATGTTGATTAAATGCAATCACTTCCAGTCAAATCCAAACGCAACAAGAAACATTTCTGTTTCTGGGTTAAACCAGAGCGTTAAATCAAAAACAATTTGTTCCTTTAATACAAACGGACTGTTAAAGGCCACTTTAACATATTGATGAGGACACGTATTGATGTATTAGACATTTCAATATGAAGGTCAATAGAAAGTAACTCACTTTTAGAGCCGCAGTTTTTCCTTTTTTTTCTTTTTTTGTTTATACATGACAGTAGCCCCTGCAGATGTGATTTGGAAACCCTGTCTAGACTAGTCAGTTAGTGGCACATGTTATGTGAACATGTTTTTTTTTTTTTTTTTTACTTGTGCAAGTGGAGAGAAGAAAATAAGGCCCTTTTTCTTTTTAAAAAAAAAAAAAACGAACAAAAACATCCACTTCTTTGTAGGTTCCCTTCGACCTCAGAAATCACAGTGTAGATTCAATTTGACATTTGAAAACAAACACAGAGGATTTATTTTACTCTGATTCAATCTCACAAACTCCAGCTGTAAATAAACTTAAAAAGGCTTGAAAAAGAAAAACTCAGTCGGCTGTCAGTCAGACGCGCTCAGACGTTTCTGCTTCTGCTCAGCAGCTTTGTTGTTCTTTTTGTGGTCGTTGAGCTTCGAATTAAAACACACAAACAGCTGCCTCGGAGGTGTGTATGAACAGGGAAGGCTGTTAAAGTTTTCCCCCTAAATAATTCTTCCGTTTGACGTCTCCAGACTGGAGCTGCTTTCTTCTGCTGATGATAGAAAAACAAAAGCGCAGACAGATATTGGAGTAAAAGTCCAACACTGCAGCTGAGAGCCAAATATTCAGAGTATTTTTCAGCCTCGTTAATTCTGTTCACATACCCAATGCTTTTTCACTGCATGAACCCGGAAACACTTCAAGAAATCACACAGCTGATTTCCACATAAGGTTGAGGGTCTGACATGCAAAAGAGAACCTGGATGTGAATGTGATCCAGAAACAACTGTTTACTCTGATTCAAACCTCATTTCACAAAGTGGACAGCAGTCCTGTGGTCCGATGAATCTGAAAAAAGTTTCTGGGAAACTGTGGATGCCACAGCCTCCAGACAAAAGAGGAGTGTATCACTGAAGGTACTGGTCCTGACAGCAAGATAAAGTTTTTAGAGCAACATCTGCTTCCACCCAGATGTCTTCTTCAGGGAAGCTCTTGCATCTACCAGCAAGTCAATGTTAAACCACATACTGCATCCATTACGACAGTTGGCTATGTAGTACAAGAGACTTTGTGCTGAACTGGTTGGTCTGCAGTCCAGATCTTTTCATCAACTGAGAGTGGTGGCCTAGTGGTTACAGTGGTGGGCTTGGGCGTGGAGGACCCAGGTTCAAGCCCAGGGTGGTAAATCACTGGGGGCCCCTGAGCAAGGCCCTTAACTCCCAATTGCTCCCCGGGGCGCTGGTTCTAGCAGCCCCACTGCTCACTAGTGAAACTAGTTGATGGGTTAAAAGCAGAGACTAATTTCGGTGTATCGTACATACAGCGTGTGCACGATGTCCACACTGACAAGAAAGGGAAGAAAAAAAAAAAATAAAAAATATTTAGAGCGTCATGAAACAAAAAGTATGGAAAGGAGACCCAAAGTTGTTGATGATCCTGAATCCCAGATCAGATGATCTGGACCAATCATGCAACAGCCAATCAGAAGAAAGAGAGAAAAATCAAAAGCCAATCAGAAAAAAAGAGGGAAAAATTAACAACCAAACAATCAGAAGAGCGGATGAAAAATCAACAGCTAATCATAAGAGAGGAGAAAGAATCAACAGCCAATAAAAAGAGAGGTGTGAAAAACCCACAGCCAATAAAAAGAGAGGTGTGAAAAACCCACAGCCAATCAGAAGAGAGCGTGAAAAACCAACAACCAATCAGAAAATATGGTAAAAAAAAAAAAAAAAATCAACAGCCAATCAGAAGAATGAGGGAAAATTCAACAGCTAATAAGAAGGCGTGAAAAATCAACAGCCAATCAGAAGAAACGGGGAAAACTGCAATGCAATCTACAAGGTCGTTACATCATCTGAGCAGTCAGTGATTCCCCCGTCATGTCATTTATACACATTTACATGTAGAAAAAAACATTTCCCAAAACAGCCGGTTTGATTTTACAGTTTCTTCGCTGATTTATTTCCCCTCTGTCAGCATATATATTAATGGTTAACAAGTTTGGCAAAAAAAAAACCCACATTCACCGTATGTCCAAAAGTATTGGCTCACCTGCCTCAACTCCCATTTCTGATCCAGAGGGTTCAATATAAAGTGTCCACTGTTTGCAGCTATAAAAGCTTGAACTCTTCTGGGAAGTCTGTCCACAAGGTTTAGGAGTACATTTAGGGAAATTTACCATTCTTCCAGAAGCACATTTCTTAGGTCCCACACTGATGTTGGACTAGAAGACCTGGCTCTCAGTCTCCGCTCTAATTCATCCCAAAGGTGTTCTGTCGGGTTGAGGTCAGGACTCTGTGCAGGCCAGTCAAGTTCATCCACAGACTCCTCCAGGTCTTCATGGACCTGCTTTGTGCAGTTGTGTTGGAAGAAAGCCAGCTCTTAATTGTTCCCACAAAGTTGGGAGCATGGATTTGTCCAAAATGTCTTAGTATGCTGAAGCAGAGTTCTTTTCACGGGAACAAAGACCCCTGCTCTGTCAGTTTGTGGCAAAATACTGCAATTCCCAAACAGTTCCATGTTCTTGTACAGCTGACAGGATTTAGGAGGAAATTTCACTTCACAACTCGTTGCACAGGTGGCATCCCATCACACTTCCACGCTGAAATTTGAGCTCCTGAGAACCCAGTCTTTCAAATAGTAGCCATGGCAGTGATTGGGAAAAACATTTCTATGAGCGAATACTTTCACCTTAGTGTATATGCATTTTAATTTTTCAACAGATCAGGTGCAAATGTAGGCGTTTCAGCAGCCCTCTGCAGTCAAAGAAAATACAAGAGCGATGCGTGCATTTTGGCAGCGGAGTTGTTGGGTCATAATACTTCTGTGACTTGTTGGACGGTAACAGGCCAACCAGGTACGTACAAAGTGGGAGGAGCAGACCATTTGATTTTTAATTGGAAATGTGCAATGTTTGTAGCAGTCATAGGTGCTACTGAAACCAGGGAGTCAGTGTTCATACATGATCAGCCAGCCTGAGCTTCATTAGCTCTAGTAGGACAAGTGTTAAGGGCGCTTGTGCAGAGAACTACACATCCTGCCTTAGCCACCAAGTCACACCTGGGTTGATGGCATCTGTAGAGTGAACATCAGTTTATCAAGTTCCCCATAGAGGATCGAGTTCTGGCCTAGACAACCCAGGTCACCTCTTGACGATGAGGGAAACTGAAACCCTTGAGAAGAAGTGTGCCACATTAAAGAGCCATGGACTCAAGTTAGTTAAAGTTTATTATTCTAGTTCTTGCCGAAGGTTGAGCAGATACCTACAGGAGACAGAAAATCAGTGTCAGGGGCTGTCAGATCCTGCCACATCAACTTTCTAACCTTTACCTCTTAGATGGTCTTCTGCCCTTTAGACCCAGCCCCTTGTTGCAGATCAACAAGAGGGATGTGGTCAAAAGTGTCCATGGAGTATTTAGCAGCCGTATGCAAGTCCCGTGCTCGCTGGTAACCACTGCTGGAATGGACGACGTGGGATGAAGGCACCACAGGCTCAGCTGCGATAGTGCCCAAGGGCACCTGGTCAGAGGTCCAGACAAGACTTGGAAAAGGGCGCTTGGGCTGGAAGCGCAGCAGATCAGCAACAATGCGGGCAATTTCATCAGTCTGACCCCAGAAACCAGCGTTAGAGCCTGTGCTGCCCCCACCGGTCAGGATGGACCCTGCACCACCAGGGCTGAAGCCAGAGCCACCAGTGGGGTAGCCATACCGTGCACCAAAGCTGGCTCCTGCGCCGCCACCACCAGCAAGTCCAAATCTGGTTCTTGCAGAGCTAGACCCTGCTCCACCAAAGCCAGTTCCTGCACCAGTTTGACCTAGAACTACACAAAACCAGTACAGCAAGTCAATTTAAAAAGGTGGCATCAGGATGTGTAAAGAACACACCCAAACATACTGCCAGTATCATCTTGCTCAGCATCCTATGCACCTTACCTCTTTTAAGGGGAATACAGGCACCAAAGTCAAAGAGCAGGACATAAAGCCAGGAAATCCTGTGCAGACAGAAAACACTGTAAATACCACTGAACAAAATTACCAACGCCAATAAATATCAACCACAACTCACCTCAAAACGCCCTGAAGCAGCATGTTGAATAAGAAGACCACAAAACAGCCTGAATTCAAACCACCAACAAAACCTGTAGCACAGACCACCTTTGTTCTGGTGAATGCGCTGGTGCCTCCGTAGATGTTATACTGCTGCTTCAGCTACTTTAATTACACTCATTAATCTCACCTGGAGCCTCATTTACCCGCTCTGTGGCTTATACTACATTCAGTTCAGCTTAGCCCGCCTTAATAAAGCAGCGTGGCAGGGGCGGCAGCGTTGCCAAATGTACGATAATTATGGTATTTGTATGATAATTTTGACTTCCATACAATCAATAGTCTAATGTGTACAATCATTTACAATTCCTCTCAATAAGCAAGTATTTCTCTAATTTACTCTAATTTACTAATACTCTAAGGACTATAAAAAAACCTACTCTGTAATACTAACTACTGTCTGGTTTGGAATCACATGAAGCAGACTCGTTTGTTCATAATTTTCTAGTAATTTGTCATATTTTATTTAGTTTATCCTCACTTTTTTCTCACGCAGACACGCCCCCTAAGCCCAACGCCATCGGCAAACATTCCTCATGTGCAAAATACAATAGTTTTGGGCTCTCTGCATGATAATTGGGTTTTGGATGTCTGGCAACACTGATGGGTGGCAGCCTGGTTTGCATTTGAAACGTTCTCGGAAAAATAAAATTCCTAAAACCGCTCTTCTAGTCAATATCTAGTCCATTGGTCCAGGTCTCTGCAGGACTCATGTAGTTTATCAGCTGAATGAACTTTCACTGCGTCATCGCCGTCAGTCAGATAAAACATAACAGAGCGCTGCCATCAAATGCATCTTTACAGTACAGACTAAATTAATATCATATGACATTAAAAGCTGTTATCACATGTAAATCTTTCTATTTTTATTATGATGATCATTGAAATGAGTTTAATGCAAAGAAGATGACGAGTTATGAGGCAGATACAACTGAGACGGGCTTCTGCTGTTCCAGCAAGACGCCATCAACTTAACCTGTCATGGACACATTATGCTTCGTCACCATCAATGAACTCTGAAGTAGTTTAGAAATCGTTCTACAACATTTTCCAGATTGATGTGCAGCAACAACTGCTCCTCTAAGATAAGACATTTGCTGATGTCTCCCCCTCCTTGCATTGTGTTAACACACATCTCCGGGCTCTAGACCAGCAAACAGCATCTGTTATTTTACAGAAGGTTGCGCTTCAGTTCTGTTTGGGTACAATATTATCAGTAATTGTTTGTGGCTTTTGTGAGGAGTGTCAGTTACAGGTTCATCAGTTGTTTGGTTGGTTCAGGTCAGACGGACATACAGAAGAAGGTGAAGTGTAAAAGATCTGAAGCCAGCGTGAACACACACATAACACACACGGGTCTCTCAACAGCAGCAGAACATCTGCGGAACGGACTCATGACAAGAAAAGATAAAAGATAAGGAGGAATGTTCTGGGCTTTAACGGAGCTGATGCAAACAAAACACGAGGGAGTAAATGTGTAGCTCAGGAAGAAGTCTGCACCAGAAGGTTGACTGTGAGGAGATGGAGGTGTCTGCTGGAAATGAATCTGCGAGGAGACGGGAGGATTTATTCCTCTGTGGCTTTTAGATTTCAGTTTAATTTCTTTCTGCAAAACCAAGATAAACATCAACAGGAGGGCAGGCACAGAACGAAATCCTGGAAATGATTCTCCCCTCTTATAGGTTCACACAGCTAAACAAAGTCGCGAAGACACTAAACCTGGAAGGCAGCTGGACTTCTCAGGGACCAGCAAAAACCTGCCTGCAGCAGCGCTTCAAAACCTGAAGGAAAGAGCATCAACACCGACCAAGGAGGATAACGAAGTGTAAATCACGCGATCACAGAAACCGTTTTTGGAGCCTGTGACTGTTAATACGTTTATTTCTGCTGTAAACCTGGAGGTTGTCTAACTTTTGGACGAGCTCATCCAGGACGATCCAGAACTCTGGAGTTTAGTTCTCATTGTTCTGGTTTCTGGATTTCTTTGGGAATTTCTCTCATTTCTGAAATGGTAGCTCAAGAGTGTTTTTCTGCGATATGCCCTTGTTGCCCTTTGACTTGATAAACCTGTGCTTTTTACTTTGAGGCTCATTAAATGCTAAAAAAGGTGACTTTTGTTACAGTCTGGATCGTTTGTGGAAGTTCTCCACTTGAAATAAGTCCATGCTGGCTTCTGTTCATGAAAATGACATGACGTAAATTATGTAAATACTCAGGATACCCATATTTTCAGCAGGGTTTCGTGGTACTGGTACCAGTATGGAAACAACTCCAGTGTTCAGATCCTGGACGTGTTAAGATGAAGGAGCGTCTCTGCATCCTGGATGGTGATATGTTGGCCAGTTCTGCCCATGTTTTCTTCACCTGCAGAACCTGCATGCTTCATCATCACATAGAAGTTCAGGTTGGAGGTCCGCCCTGCACCTCACATCATGAGGTCTGAAGCCGTCTTTGGTTTAGTTTGTGACCTCTCACAAAGTCACTCAAATCACGGTGACGGTACTTTTCCTTTTATGTCTAACTACCTCCTGTCTGCGTTTTTTTTTACAAACCAGTCCAACCTGAATCTTGCAGTGGCTGCAGTTCAGAGGGGCTTTGAACATCTTGTTGCAGTTTTTATCACCTGACACTGTCATCAAACAGCAACAACAACGCTGTGAAAACACTTTTATCAGTCCATGAACCTCCGTCAAATCAATCACTCAGAACATTTTCTGGACTTCTTGCTTTGCGTCAGGATCATCCAGCTCCACTGGCTTTCATCAGACAGCTTCCATTTCACTTGGACTGGGAATTCACTCGCACATCTGGGGAAGTGAGATGATTCCCGATAAAAAAACAACTTCTCTGCTGCAGAGAAACCAGCAATTATCCTCTCAGCACACGTTTGAGATGCCAGAGATTTCCATCAGCACTTTAAAAACGTGACTGAGGAGGGTTTGAGATTTCACACAAG